>OW203739.1:11817783-12072694 GCA_934045075.1 Yponomeuta sedellus | reverse complement strand
AAGAAAGAAGAAAGAAAGAAAGAAAGAAAGAAAGAAAAGAAAGAAAGAAAGAAAGAAAGAAAGAAAGAAAGAAAGAAAGAAAGAAAGAAAGAAAGAAAGAAAGAAAGAAACGATTCACATTTCCTCACTTTTTTTCTTGTAAATTTGTGGTATTGCCGCTAAAAAATCACAAACGCACGTAACTTCACAACCATATTTTATATTATTTATTAGGCATATAAACTCTGATTATACTATTTTTATTTTTAATGCACTAACCCGTGCAGTGTTAAAAAATAAAAATAGTATAATCATTGTGGGTACAGCGATATCATTCCGATTTAAAACCTAACTGCAAAGTAGGTAGTCGGGGCTGTAAGTGATGCAATCGACTTCAGCCAGATGTCGCTGCCTGTACGTAATACAGAGAATAGTGTAAAGAGGTTCGAAATTTCACTGACGCCGGGTGAGTCGCCCATTAGCTCAGTTGGATAGAGCGCTGGCACGGATAGCCAGAGGTCGCGGGTTCGAATCCCGGCATGGGTGGAATTTTTAGCCTCTAAATAGGTATATAAACTCTGCACAATACATACGTAACATTCATTATTCATACCAGTACAACAGTATTACAATTGTTGTGCAGGCAGTACAGCAATAACATATGTTCACAGCTTACGCCAAGTAGAAAAAAAAATATTTAAAGTAAATTTATAATTCACATTCATCCCTGCTCAATGTACGTCCACCTTTGCCTCTAGCGTGCAAGGGTCGCAGCACGCGAAAACGCCCGAAAATGGCCGGTATTTACACACCGCGGCGCGTTTAATTCCTTACGCGATACTGAATTAAACTTGGAATATTAGTGGATTGCCAGTTGTAAAATTCGAGACCCTAAATTGGTTTAATGAACCCAGCACTAGGGCTGCCACTCGGGAAATTTGATTTGAACGTGACGTTCCTTCGTGACAATAGTACACTGCACATCTGATTTTGTATGATGCCAGATGTTATTATTTTTAGCGATGCACAGTTATGAATGAAATTATAAGACGACTAATTTTCATTTCATTATCAACAATTAATCCTGATTATAGAGCGAAATCACTAATTATTAACAAGTAAAATGGTACTGGTGGTTGAACCCCGAATCGTTCTGATTCACGACGGAATTGCCCGAGTCGACTTGAATGATTGCCGAGTCGGCCCGAGTTGCGGCGGAAAGATACGAGTCGACGATTAGTGGTAGCGGTTAGGCCACGTAAGTCGAATTATTGCCATAATCGAATAATTTCGTTAGCATCATTTGATTGTACCCTGGTTTCAAACCAGTACAAAGTTTTAAGTTTATACTTTATTTATTGCACACGATACATTAAACAGGACATTGCAAAAGCGAATAAGACGTACTAAGGGACCTACGATATAGCGTGTACAAAATAAACTACATAGACTGCAAACACCTTTATTAACAATAACCTACACAAGTTACTGTCGTATGGAACTTATTATTATACCTGTGGCAATGAAGGTTTCTGCAACTCTACTTCTAAGACGGAGTTTACACGTTTAGTCTGGGGTCAGTCAATTCCATCAGTCTGGTTAGACTGACGGCAGATCATTCAGTGGACTAATGAAGCATCAAAATATTCGAATATCCGTCAGACTAGAAATCCGAGCTTGATCAAGGGCACGGACTGAACTGACGCCAGATTGAACGTGTCAACTCCGTCTAACAAGTATTTTGACTTCTAATGAGCCTATTTTGTGTAACTAAGCCCCGGTTTCTGGTACACTAACAAGCCGTTAATCTAGTGTTAACGTCTGCCATTTGGCCAAGTGCATGCAAAAAAAAACTTTGACAGCTGTTAATAGTAGATTAACCGATTGTTAGTGTACGAGAAACTGAAGAATAGGCACGGTTTATGTGGAAGATATGTGGCGGGACGATGTCTGGACGCGCGGGCGCAATTCTCCTCACGCAAAAAACGGCGCTATGCTACGCACGACTAAGTTTGTATTATTGGGTTACTTTAACTTTCCGCCATGGTCGCACGTATTTGTCCTCTTTTGTTTAAACCAAACCTAAAAATAGGTTCCCAAAGTGTATGTGTTAGTGTCAAATATATTCCTTCTTCTTCTTCTTCTTCAGGCTATATTATGTAGTCCACTGCTGGACATAGCAGGGGACTACATAATATATTCGGGCATATATTCCTGCCGTCACAATAATATAAACTTTAGTTAATAAACGTTAATGCGCATTAATTAATAGTTCGTATTACCTATTACTTTAAATTGTTACTTATTTACAAACTATCCGTAATATAACAAATAACGTAAGAATTAACCAATGTACCTATCGTAACAACTCTTTGGTTAATAAAATCATATAATATTCAAAGAAAAGATGGCGCCCATCTATCGGTTTTTGATTTCTTTGAATATTTGTTGCTTATAAATGGCGCTCGCTTGGGCCGCGAAGTGAATGTTGATCAAATTTTTTTTTCCAACATTTTCTGAAAATAAAATATTTACCAGACCGTTATAGTTCACTTTCATTATACCGTTCTGTCCATAAAATATTCAGAAACGTAAAGGAGTATTCAATGCTAGTAAAGTTTCGTATGAATAATTTAAGACTAGTTTAAATATTCTTGGGTTATTCTTTTACTACCTGAGCCTTTACTTATAAGCTATAAGCCAGTTATTATACAACTGACATAATATTACCTTTTTCAGGTTTCCTGCCTCGCCTTGAATAAATATTCGGTGGCTTATTATAGAAAGAGGGAAGCAGGAATTAAAAAAATATTTTCATGACCGCTTGTTTAAAATAAAAATATTTTATCTTATTTTCAGGAGCATTTTTTTACTGATTAACTATTTGCCATTAATCGCAATTATCAGTAAAAGGGTCAGTGGCAATACAAAAATTAAGAAAAGACATCTTTTACTCTATGTTCAAATAACGTAACTCATAGAATATGACGTTTAGGCGATTTAGGAAAAGTCGACTTTGTCCTCTGACTTTGGGCTACGAGTGAAATTAAATGGTTTCGGTTGCTATCTCCATGGGCAATAAGTATAGGGTGCTTGTTTACAATTCGTTCATCCATTTTTTCTCATCTAGACTTTGGCGAAAAAGCGAAAATATGAAAATTTATTAGATCAATAAATGAATTCGGCCTTTGCATCTGTCAAACAGTCTGTTAGCTTTTAGAATATACCTCTAGGCTTCGGTTTTCGCCGAAAGCACACGAGTGTAAAACTAGTTTCCGCTCTGTATAAAACTTTTCTTTACTATTTTGAAAAGTTATGTAATTATTAGTTTTTGAACTAAAAGTTTCGTAAGAACAACACATTGTAGACTTTTAGCGTTTTTTCGCAGCCAGTGTCGGCACCCGCCCCACCTATCGCGGCGCGGGCGCGCCGCGCGCTTGCCCGTAGTGTGAGACGAGCAACCGACGACGCGAGCTCCGTCTCAGCTCACCATGATTAAGCTCTGCGAATCGGACCGAAACCTGGTCGGACTTTTCCGATATAACAACACCCGTAAGTAAATCCGGCCAAAAAGTCTATAATTATTAGTTCATATTAGTTCCGATATTTCTACTACACGAATGTATCCGATTCTATCCGATAGTAGCCGAGGTATATTCTAAAAGCTAACAGATTGTAATAAGATGATTTATACAGCGTCCGGTAGCATCTTCACTTATACTAGATGGGTGAAGTTACCACTCGAACGCTGCAATGCCTGAAACAACGTAAAACTAAAGAAACAGTACAACAATATCCTAGATTAACAATGAATACTATTATTCACACAAACTATTCATAGTATTGTTTGTAAGAGTGCCTAAGTTTGCGACTACACGAAAATTCCTAAATTAAAGTGTCAGCGGATCTGACAAAAGTTTTTCGATTGGACGTTCGAAAATATAAGAATTAGGCCCGAGGTAACGGTACAACTTTTAGCTGCAAATTTAAGCCTAATAGCGAGCATAATAAGAGTGAAACCGAGCCCCTTTGTAATCCTAATCAAATTCTATAAGTAGACGGATGACGGAAAAAAGTGTGATTGCGTGCGACGGTACAGTGATATGGCTAATTCAGAGGTAATTACGGACTCTGTAACTCGCAAATTGCCGTTTCATTGCTCTCTTTCTGTGTTATGAGTGTACATGTACAGGGCTTTTGCCCGTAATGCCAGCTAAAATATTAGTGGGTTGAACGTTTTAAAATTCGAGACCTCAAATAAGTTTATTAAACCCAGATCTTGCACCAGGGCTGTTGATTTTGAAAGTCGGCTTTGTTTGTGACAATGGCAAAGCTTATCTACCTGGAACTACCTTTGTGCAAAGTTTTTCGTTACTTTTGAGATACAAAAATATGCTATCATTATAATTTTGCTCTATCGTGTCCCTCTCACAATAAGACTAATCTAATGGCATATGTGAAGCTAAAATATATCAAGATGTTTAAGCTACGGATCTTCCAAAGAGATATATACCTAGAATAATAAAACAAAAAATATAGAATAATAAAAAATATATTTAGAAACAGAATAAATTGAAAAAATATAATTGTTACATAAGAAAATTCTGAAATAGTTTAACCGACTTTGTTAATATGTGGAAGCCTATTATTGGCTTTAGAAATTGTTACTGCACTACTTTGAGTTTTGATTGTTATTTAAGATCTTGGTTTCCCAAATAAACTTAAAATAAAACAATAAAGTTTTTCAGAATCAAACCATCAGATCAGGGGCATTAATACGTAAGTATCCACTGAGTTGAGTGACGTTGATATTTACTTTTTTTAAGCTACTCCGGCTGTGAAATGCATACATTTTTTGACACTTAGGAGTCGTCTACGATAGAGTGGAGTGCTACCTAATAGGAGGGCAGTTCTCAAAGCAGAAGTGTCGTTTCGGCATCAGCTGCCAAAGCAACACAAGGAACACACCGTGACCAAAATGCGAACACAGAGAGCGCCGAGCGTCCCCCTCGAAACTTGTTGCTTCGACTCTCGGAAGTTCACGGTGTATGACAGCGGGAGGCGACAGGTTGTATAATGTGGTGCCAGCACGCTAACTTCACGTTGAACTTGCGGCTAGTGGGCGTTTAGAAGTTGTTTTAATGTCACTTTTGTATACCCCCATGTATCCGACACTTTGGGTCAATATTAGTAGTAGAAGCTACTATAACATAAAGTATTAATTAGATGACACTGATGTCTGAAATTAAAGTACAATGCATGAGTTCTATGTTTTATAATAATTATGTAAATGTAAACTCTGTTAATTAATGACTTTGAAAAGACTAAGTTTGGAGTTTTTGCGGCAATTTTTTCTCCAAAATGATCTAGATTTTGAAGTGGACACCTGTTTTGAATTGTAACGTTCATTAAGCCTGCGCTACTTCGAATAAAACCATTTCATTTCATACACGAGCTCAACATGTAATTATAATTACTCGACCATGATGTCATCTGTCGGTACGTTATGGTACTTGTTTCCAAAACTTAGGTTAGCTGGTAGATAATGCTAAGTAACATTAAGCTCGCCTATGTTCAAAACTTTTATGCAATAATGTTTTTTATTAATAATAAGATAAGAATATTCTTTATTGTATACCGGAAAAATAGTTACAGAAACGGCAGATACAAAAGATCAAATACAATCGGCGGCCTTATTGCTAAACGCAATTCCTTCCAGGCAACCTCAAATTGCTGTGTGGTGTCGGCCTTGAGAATAGCACCAACCCAAATTCTTCCCGCGGGTGTCGTAAAAGGCGACTAAGAGGCACAAACCAGGGTGTGGGCAGCAGCGCCCCCTGCAGTACAATTCCACCAAACTGCGATCCCCAACCCGCATGCCCAGCGTGGGGATTATGGGCATTACCCCCCAATGATGGCACAACGTTGCGCTATCGCGCTCATTAGGGGAGGGCTATGTCCAGCAGTGGACTAATATAGCCTGAAGAAGAACCTCAAATTGGAGAATTTGCCGAGGAGAATTAGTTACGGGTAGCCGGTGCAAATACGAATATAATTATATTAGAATAATAATAAATTTAGGCGGTATTTGCCATTCACACGTAGTGAGTCTGTTCTCAGAAAAATACGAGGTATCTAGGTCGCTTCCGCTGAATGATCGATTTGTGTTACGTTTGTTTAATTTAATTACACACGTTGGCCAGCTCTAGGCAAGCGTACGTCCGTTCTTTCTCACATTAAACGACCGGGAGATCCACATTTTCTCGCTGCTAAAATAATATTAATTGTATAGAAGGAAATTAAGTTATATGTTAGCTTCAGTGGATGTAAGTCGGTTCTTTCAGGTCGGGTTTCAATATCCGGACTAAAGTTTATTTACAAATGAAAGAAAAGCTCTTTATTTCTTTACATGTTCAGTATTGTATTGTACAGTGGGCATCACGAAGAACTTTATAATTATCGCCATTCTCGAAACTCACGTTTAATCTGGATCACTATAGAGATTTTCCCTAACCTAACCTTCCTGCGATGCAGGAAGAGACCCAGACTTGAAGTGCCCTAGACTTGAGGACGTACAAATGGCTTTTCATAAAGTTTTTTTTTTGTAAATAGTTTTATTTTGTTTAAATGAAACAAGACAAATAATAGCTACTACGTTACACAAATACGTGGTGGAACGAAATCTTCGGTGCGCGATTCCGACACGCGCTTGACCTGTTTTTTTATAATTTATTTTACCTGTATCCTTCAAGTTCGTTGTTTGCTGCTCGAAGAAAATGTTATTAGAAACTTCAGGTACGTCCACGATCAAAAAAACCCGAAGTCGTTACCTGGAAGCAAACAGAGCAGAAAGTTAATATTTCATTCCATTCCACGCAAACCATTAATACCAATGGACAAACGAGACTATTAATAAAACGTAAAATGATATTAAATTTTCGCCTTATTACGGATATTCACCGCGGACATTAAGAATTCGTATTCGTCGACGCGAGTTCCGTCTCTGCTCATGATTAGGCTCTGCGAATCAGAGCGACCTGGTCAGTCTCTTCCGACGAAGGTCAGGTAAGTGAATCCGGAGTTAGTAATGTGTAGTGCTTACGAAAGTTTCATTTTAAGAAATTCGAACGTATTATTTGGTATCGAAACTCTATTATGTATATGGATACGTACCATTTGTTTGTGCCGCTGACGCTACTTAGATGTTGTAGGGCAAAAATGGACGAAGTGCCTGATATATCTATCTTCTGTCTAACCTCTTAACAAGGCTAAAAGGAGGTAAACATTATTCCGATTCTATTAAAAGAACGTTCATGTATTTAAAGAAACATATTGTCAAAATAAATTATAAAATAAATAAATCTTAACGAGGCTAAAATGAGGTAAAATTACTGCGATTTTACTAAAAGAACGTTTACTTATTTAAGTAAATAAATATATTGTCAAAATAAATTATGAAATAAATATTGGACTTTGTTCAATATTTTTTCAGGATTAGTAGCTTCCCCAGATTTCTTATTTTAAGAACATTGAATGTGAATTGGCACGCGTGATAATTGAGGCCATACTCTCTCACTCTCTGAGAGAAGGCCTGTGCTCTGAAGTGGGACGTTTATAGGCTACATAAATAGGTGGGCCGGGCCGGGTGGTATGGGCCGGTTGGTGCCGGTTGCCATCTAATGGCAGTCGTTAAGACATGTTCGAGGCCCTATGGGTGGCTTGATAACTTCTGACAGTAAGGCCCGCCACCGTCTTACAATCCTCCACCAACCCGGACTTGGTCCCCGTGGTGGAGTATGGCCTAACCTTCCTGTGGTGCAGGAAGAGACTCGTGCCCCAGCAGTAGACACACAAGGGTTGCTATCGATCGATTATGTATGGGACGCTAGGGCTGTACACATAAAAGCGAATATTCAGCCCCCGCTCTCGGCGAATTCGCGGCTTTATCGCGCCAAAATCAGACCCCAGTCCCCGCGACCAAACATTACACTAGCAGCCAATAAAACAGGGCCTGTCATCGTACACCGCTAATGGTATTGGAAACAACCGGCTAATTAAGTCGTTCCCGTTAATTTACCGCCCTGTTTTCCGTAGAAGGAACGGCCTTAATCAAAACAAATCGGCGGCGGGATACACGCGAAGAACAAATTGGATTGGATTGTAAATCTGTGCCCCTTGGCTCAGTTTGCCTTGTGGGCTTTAGCTGGTCTGTTAAGGGGCTCCACGCAGTAGTTTGCAGTCACCAATGAAAAAATTATATATGTATTTTTTTAATTCATTTGCAAAATTATACGACCGGTCTCTTAATCTTGTTAGTAGTGAATTTTAGGACCAACGACAAGGAACCTAGGATTACGAACCTGGGGACTAGATAAGATATATTCTAAGTTCTATAAGCTTCACAAATTTATAATTATGTACATTCACCTGAATAATTTTTTTTTCACATTTCACTTTTGTCACTTTTCACTACAATTCTTATTGCGGGAGATTTTAATGTTGACATTTTAAAAAGAAATAAAATATCAAATGATTTCCAATTACTATTAGAAAATCACAATATGACATTACATATCACTCAACCAATAAGGCGGCAAACTTGTATTGACAACATAGCATCGAACTTACAAGATGTCAAATCAAGGCTTCATCACATGGAGCTTTCTGACCATGACACTTGCCAAACTATTAGTATACAGATTGCAGAGTTAAAAAAATCACAGGACACTTACTATACACTCAAAAGAGACATTTCCGATGAAAATTTAGAAAAATTTATGACGAATATATCAAATATATCATGGACGGATATAATAAAATGCGATTCGGAACGTGACATAAATATACTATTAAATAGCAATCAGTAAAAAATATATGATTTTGAAATCTTCAAGAGCATATAGTTCGTGAGTCGCACTACATGCCCGCACCAATGACGAATCATATTAAAATTCATAAAACAGTGAGGTTTTTAATGAGAGAAGATCTCAGTAGTAATAAAGTGGCTTCTTTATTGGACGATTTTTGGACTTTATTGGAAACAGGCAGTATTGCTAATTTAGAAACATCTTGCTACGTTCAATCTAAAACGTTATTGTAATGAACAACACTCCGTCTGCATAGGCTAATCCGGTAGGTAAAACGTGATAATAAAGTGACTTCTTTATTGATCGATTTTAAAGGAAGTGCTTTCATCGAGAGCAGGAAACAGGCAGTATTTCTAATTAAGAAAAACCTTAAAGCTACGTTCAATCTAAAACGTTATTGTAATAAACAACAACGTACACTCAATCTGTATAGGCTAATCCGGTAGGTAAAACGGAGCTTAAGCGCTCCATCGAGTGGCTAGATATAACCGCTCGGCATTTCTACACCCATAAAAGTATCCGTCTCAAAAAGCCGTTATGCAAAGCCGAAAAGCTGCGAGAGGCCCAAACAAAAGGCCTCGAGCCAGTCCATATTTCTAGCGGGCAACCGGTTGCAGTCAATCATTTGACGGTAGATAGAGATAGTACCCGCTCGCTGCAGTAGATATGCATCGAGACCGGTATTTAATCTAGGTTTGAAATATCTACTAACAGCGCGTCAACTCAGTAGGATCTACTGCCTAGCTTAGGGAATTATATGCTTTTTTATTTCACTAACCCGTGCTAGGGACAATTTTTAAACAAATTTAAAAACCTATTTAGAGGCTAAAAATTTCACCCATGCCGGGATTCGAACCCGCAACCTCTGGCTATCCGTGCCAGCGCTCTACCAATTGAGCGAATGGGCGACTCACGGCATCAGTGAAATTTCGAACCTCTTTACACTATTCTCTGTATTACGTAGGGAAATTTTTAGCCTCTAAATAGGTTTTTAAATTTGTTCCTTAGCACGGGTTAGTGCATTTAAAAATAAAAATAGTATAATTTTTAAACAACTTACCTACCTACTTAGAGGCTAAAAATTCTACCCAGGCCGGGACTCCAAACCGCGACCTCTGGCTAACCGTGCCAGCGCTCCCCCATGTGAGCTAATAAGCCACTTACCGGCATCAGATGAAATTTCGAACCTCTACCTCATAATCCCCACGCTGCCACGGATAGCCAGAGGTCGCGGGTTCGAGTTCCGGCATGGGTGGAATTTTTAGCCTCTAAATAGGTTTTTAAAATTGTCCTTAGCACGGGTTAGTGCATTAAAAATAAAAATAGTATAAATTGATTTAATTGATTGATTGAGTTCCTACATACTCCAGCCTTCCCTAAGCTAGTGATAGCTTGGGGCTGCAAGTGATGCAAATTACTTTAGCCCGATGTCGCTGTGTGTAAATATGTAATACAGAATATTGCAAATAGGTTCGAAATTTCGCTGATGCCGGTACTTGCCCATTAGCTCAGTTGGGAGAGCGCTGGCACCAGAGGTGGCGGGTTCGAGTCTCGGCATGGGTGGAATTTTTTGCCGTTTATAGGTTAAATAGGTTTTTAAATTTATTATGACAGGTTATAACCAGATAATGTTTATTGAACTAATAACAGTGTAATGATTGGACTACCTCGTTAGTTTAGCGGTATCACGTGTACCAAGCCTGGTTCTGGATCAGGAGAAGTGATTGTATTGTGTCATTAGTTTTTAGATGCTATTAGCGGCATTGACAGCATGGCCGCAGAAATGTGGACAGGCAATCAATGCGATGCACTGACGACCTGGTCAAAGTGGCAGAAAAAGGCTGTATTCGGAAAGCCGAAGAACGAAATGAATGGCCTGCACAAGAAGGAACCTACAGACAACATTGGGTGGCTATACGCTAAAGAAGAAGTAGAAGTGTTGATTAGCAGCTTCCTTCATCGTCATCGTCAGGCTATACTAGTCCACTGCTGGACATAGCCCTCCCCTAATGAGCGCCATAGCGCCCTGTCTTCAGCTTGCCGCATCCAGCTATCCTTAATAGTAATAATTTATTTTTATTTCAGTCACATGTTTCCATATTATATTAGTAAAAGGAAGAACTTAGGACTACTTTCGGCGGTAACGGGCCGATGGGAAGGCGTTTAAAGAAACTCGTTTGAGCGATCGATTTCAAACGAAATTTAATTTTGTTGTGTATATTAAATTTTACAATTAATCTGTGGCCATGACAGAAAAAAGACAGAAGAAAATAGTTTTGCTTTTACAATAAAATAAACTATACTGGCCACCTAATAACCCAGGTTACAAAAAATCCAGGCGGCTCCATTTGATTCTTAGGTACCTACTGTGTTGATATTCTCCAGTGAATATTGCCTGTTGTAGGTATGGGAATACGCTAGCTTGAAATAGCTTTCTAATTCAAGGCGGCTAGGTTAGCGCGTTGCGAGCGACTCGGTTTCTGCGTCAGATATTTACTGCTGAATGCAGTTACTTACTGCTGAATGCAGTTAATTACTGCTGAATGAAAGTAAGCAGTAGGCAGCGTCTACTAGGCCACTACAGGTCAGTTCCGAATACTTACAGTATTCGGAACTGACCTGTGTGCAACGACTTATGAACGTTGATAAAGCGAAGGTGATCTGTCAGGATCGTGGCAAGTGGCAGTCCTTGGTCTCTGCCTACCCCTCTGGGATACAGGCGTGAGGATATGCTATGTTATGTTATATATTAAACTGGTCCGATCAGGTCGTTTTACCTAATGAATAGTCGCGATTGGACCCCTTTAATATGAACAACATATGTATCACTATGTGCAGTGTATTGGGTCGAAGTTAGATCGAAATGGTATTGCTTTTGTGCCATAGAAATATCAGATTTTTTTATTGTTATAAAATCGTATTATTTTTTGTACTTTTCGGGGTAGGTATAACAAAGATGCGAAAAATAAAGTTAAGTTAATAATAAAAAAACATGTCGAACTGAATATTACTCATAAAAAAAATTAAAATATCTAACAATATCATGTATAAAAAGCTGCAGATTTGATTGATTTTTTTTGTTTGGTTCTGGGTTTAGATTAACAAATCAAAATAAATTGTTTGGAATATAATTCAGGACAACGTCTGTTGGATCCGTTAGTGATAGTCGATAATACATTGTCTTCCAAAAAAATAATTTTTATTTTAATTCTTGAAAAACTTAAAGCTAAGTTTCACAATGTTCAAATTAAGTTCCAGATAAGCTATCCGCAACCAGGGCTGCCGCTTGTTCTAAATTTAAATATTTTTTTCCTATATTGCGTGTGTTCGTTTATGGCTTCAAATTTAGAAAAAACGGCTGCCCTTGTTGCGCCTTATCCGGAACTTTATATGCTGATTGTGAAACAGACCCAAATTACATTTTTTTCAAACTAATAGCAAAAGGAACAAAGATTCAAAGGAACCGTATTTTTTAGGTAACAACAGTTCTGTTTAAAACTATACTTAGGTAAGTATCCTGGAGGCAATTTCCGACAGCGTACACTGAGCCTCCCTCGGGGCTCTCTCCCGCGGCTCTTAACTCGCGGTAAATAAGGGCGAAAATCCAAGAGACACGTACCAGAGTCTGTGTATGTACCGACCGGATTACCGGGCCACTCTCGGTGGCCACACACTCGCACACCGCAATATCATGCATGGCCAAGGAGTAATTACCAACGTAGTGTCCATTTAGGTGCTCTGAAGAGAAATAAGTGGCTAATTAAGAATTGTGTGGCCGTGTGTGTCGCGGTGAAACAGGAAATAAATGAGTGTATCGAAAAGGAACTCTGAATCATCATCATCAGTCGGTGTAAGTCCACTGCTGGACATAGGCCTCTCCCAAGATAAGCCACTCCCGCGCAACTCAGAATCTTCTTCTTCTTCAGGCTATATTATGTAGTCCACTGCTGGACATAGCCCTCCCCCAATGAGCGCCATAGCACCCTGTCTTCAGCTTGCCGCATCCAGCATCTGCCGGCAGTATTTCGCACATCGTCATCCCACCTGGTCGGAGGCGGTCCTACACTATGTTTGCTGAGTCGCGGTCTCAAGAACACGTTTACTCGAACGGTTGTGGGTTCTTCGCGAGATATGGCCAGCCCACTGCCACTCCAGCTTGCTGATTCTCTGAGCTATGTCGATAACTTTGTTTCTCTCGGAATTTGGCAACTCTGAATAATTACCGATATTACGCTTGAAGTGCTCGTGGCCCAGTCGAACAGAGTGATTGGAATCAATCACTTGAGTTTAGCAACAACAGGCGCGGTCAGGTGCAGGATGGGTGACCGTTCCGTGACTACTGCTAGTGGCATTTTTCCGACTGCTTTCGTGATTCGCAAGGCACGTTAAGCTGTTGGTGCTGGCTGTCATGTAATGGCAGTGGTTAAGTAATTGTTGTAGGCGCCTGTTAAAGGGGCCCACAACAATTACCATTATAATCTTAACTAAAATTAAAACCTAACAAAGCTTATAGCTATAGTAAAGTTAGGTATGTGACTATTAAGCTCTATCTAACATTTAAGGAATATAAAATAGGCATTGATGTTCTGTCGACTGTACGAGTGTAATCTTCATAAGTGGTCTGTATTGACATTTAAAGTAACCACGGAACATCGCAACATTTATGGTGAAAATTATACCGCTTTAAAGGGGGACATCATTTCTGTTACCTAACAAGGAGTTAAAAAATTTAAATAAAAAATAACTAACAACCCGACTGCTGAGCATTAATTTGGGATCATGTAACCTCATGTAATGGCAGTCGTTAAGTCATGTTAGAGGCCTTATGGACGGCTTGATAACTTCTGACAGTAAGGCCCGCCACTGTCTTACAATCCTCCACCAACCCGAACTTAACCCCCGTAGTGGAATATGGCCCAACCTTCCTGCGATGCAAGAAAAGACTGATGTCGAGTTGCTATCAACCAATTAGTTAACATTGTCGAAATCGTGCCCCGCTTGCTTATATAGTTAATTAAGTGTTTTTGATTGTTTTCTGCTGATTTCACGTAATGATATTATTTGTCAATCTCTGACTATACACTGACTACACAACACACACATATACTTACACACACACACGCACGCACACACAAACACACAGAACTAAACCACATCGACCTTAGCCAAGATAGTATACGTAAGAACTTGCGAAACATTTTCAGAGCCGCTAGAGAACGATGAATGGTGTGTTATCATATCAATTATCATAATTATCACGATATGCCCCGTTTTAAAATTTTACAACGCTGCTTTACTGTGACCTGGATAAAGGTACTTAGTTTGCTGTGCTATTTACTTTTCCACGTTGTAAGCGCAGAATAAATAGAAACAAAATGCTATGTGAAGGAAGTACGCGATGCAGTTCCTAATTTTGACATGTCACAGTCGACTTGAGGAAAAAAAATCGTTTGCCTGAGAGGAAAAATGGATCTGTCAAATTGTTTCATACATACATAACCTCACACCTGTATCCCAGAGGGATAAGGCAGAGACCAGCGACTGCCTCTTGATACGATCCTGACAGATCACCTTCGCTTCATCGGCGTTCATAAGTCGTTGCATGCACGCACGCCGGTTCCGGGTACTTATCTTTCCCTTTGCTAATACATCCCCAAATTGTTTGATCCCATAAAAATTTGGATAAAACGTGTTCTCACTTCACTCTGTCATATCTTTATGTATATATTTCTACTGTACGTGTGTATGTGATAAAATTATAAATAATGATAAATAAATATTCATGGACATATTACACAGATCTCGTTAGCCCCATACTAAGTACGACTAAATGACTTGTGTTACAGGTGCTAACTCGACGATAGATTTAATACAATAAATACATAGATAAGACCCGAGACAAACTAGAAAAGTTCATTTGCTAGTTTAACCCGGCCGGGGATCGAACCCGAGACCTTCGGTTTTACAGTCGGCGTGCCAAACCGCTGAGCCACCGAGGTCGTCAAACTGAACTCCTCATAAACGGCTGGACAGATTTGATTGATTTTATTTGTAAACGTTTGGGTAGCGATCGATCTCCTTTAAAATTACCGTAAGTTTTCACAGAACATATTTGTCTGTGGTATTCGAGCGTACATTATTAATAGATTCACTTCAATGCACAATACACAAAAAAGGATTGTCTTAGATCAGCGGTTCTCAAACTTTTTTTGTGACTGAACCCTTTTGGAAAGCGAAATACTTTACGGTCCCAATTGATAGAACAATTGTTTTAAAAAAGTACAATGTAATATATACATAACCTTACGCCTGTATCCCAGAGGGGTAGGCAGAGACCAGGGACTGCCAAGATCCTGACAGATCACCGAAGTGATCTGTCAGGATCAGGTTCGCTTCACCAAAGTTCATAAGTCGTTGCATGCACGCACGCCGCGTTACAATGCAACAGTTACTATTTATTACATTACTTAGTGAGAGGTGTTTGATTTTTTTTTCCAAATTCTTGCGGAACCCCTACAGGGGTATCGTGGTTCCGCGGAACACACTTTAAGTATGGCTGTCTTAGATAATGGTGTTTTTACCTTATTGTACAAAATACAAAATATAGCACATAAAAACAAGAATGCCTTAGAATATGGTCTTAGATTAAGACCACAGCGCCTGAATTATGTAAATTTTAACGTACACATCTGTGTGCCTAAGCGGAATGTTTACTTAACTCGACAGCATAGCTATCAGGCGTAATATGTATCACACATTGACAACATCATTTCAGTTCATAATCCAGTCCAGTTACATAATACGTCCAGTCAGTCTTGAGCGGAATTTCTGTTTCAATTCGATATGACGTGTAACTTAGTAAATAAAAGTAAAGATTTCGTGCTCGTTAAGCAAATGAATAGCGGAGGGGCGACTAAAAGACATTTTGCGCCAGTATTTCGAATTAAAATCGTCGACAGCAATTCGTTCCGTCATTCAGTTATTCAAAGTGGAGTTTGCAACTCGCGGATGAAAGCCAAGAACTATTCAGGACTGCTATTACTACTTGCTGAGTATCGACTTTCATTTCATTGCAGACTTAGACGTAAATGAGTTGCGGAGATCTTCCTTAGATTTTATCTTGAGGCGCTTAGGGGTGCCACCAATGGAATAATAATCATAACTGGTTTCTCTAATACGTGTTATCCAAAAGTGAACATGAAAAATCTGAACAACTGTAATAACTATTTTTAGCACCTACACTCTAGAACCTAAAATAGAATAGAATGGAATGGAATGGAATGGGTTGGAATGGAATGGAATGGAATGGAATGGAATGGAATGGAATGGAATGGAATGGAATGGAATGGAATGGAATGGAATGGAATGGAATGGAATGGAATGGAATGGAATGGAATGGAATGGAATGGAATGGAATGGAATAGAATAGAATAGAATAGAATAGAATAGAATAGAATAGAATAGAATAGAATAGAATAGAATAGAATAGAATAGAATAGAATAGAATAGAATAGAATAGAATAGAATAGAATAGAATAGAATAGAATAGAATAGAATAGAATAGAATAGAATAGAATAGAATAGAATAGAATAGAATAGAATAGAATAGAATAGAATAGAATAGAATAGAATAGAATAGAATAGAATAGAATAGAATAGAATAGAATAGAATAGAATAGAATAGAATAGAATAGAATAGAATAGAATAGAATAGAATAGAATAGAATAGAATAGAATAGAATAGAATAGAATAGAATAGAATAGAATAGAATAGAATAGAATAGAATAGAATAGAATAGAATAGAATAGAATAGAATAGAATAGAATAGAATAGAATAGAATAGAATAGAATAGAATAGAATAGAATAGAATAGAATAGAATAGAATAGAATAGAATAGAATAGAATAGAATAGAATAGAATAGAATAGAATAGAATAGAATAGAATAGAATAGAATAGAATAGAATAGAATAGAATAGAATAGAATAGAATAGAATAGAATAGAATAGAATAGAATAGAATAGAATAGAATAGAATAGAATAGAATAGAATAGAATAGAATAGAATAGAATAGAATAGAATAGAATAGAATGGAAATCGTTTTATTCACAAATTAATTTAACACAGTACAATGATACTTAAGGCTAAGAAACTACACGCGATCAAAAATTTTGCACAAAATAAAAGAACAATGTATGTAAAGCAATAGCAAAACAAGTCATATAAATACCGTGCCAATGTACTGCGTTTGTGAAAAGGACCCAGCTCAGCATGATTGTGTTACAGAAAGACAACTTTCTGTAACGCTGGTATTCTGCTGGTACCTAACGAATAACAAGCATAAATCGTACAGGAATCATACACGAATAAACCTAGGGTCAACAATCCAGGATTTTAATCGATTTTCGCCAAAAAAGGCCGTTTTTAGCGAAAATGCGCTAAAGTCCTAGGATATTTCAAGACTGTAGGTTTTAAAAATAGTTGTCACAGTTGTTAAGATTTCTCATGTTTACTTTTTGAAAAAAAAAAACGTATTATACTATTTTTATTGCACTAACCCGTGCTAAGGACAATTTTAAAAACCTATTTAGAGGCTATAAATTCCACCCATGCCGGGATTCGAACCCGCAACCTCTGGCACGGATAGCCAGAGGTTGCGGGTTCGAATCCCGGCATGGACGAAAAAGTGGTGTTTAATAAGTGCTCAAAAAGTGATAATGATATTTTTTTAATCTTTTGGGTATTTTTTCTAAATACGTTAAAGAAAATAAAATAAATTTTTAAATGAACTAATAAAGCCGCCAAAATGCTCTTGACCTATTAAAAATAAATACAAAATAAACTAAGAAAAAAAAACATAGATGAAGCATATGGCTTTGGTGTGTCTAAATTAGAATATTTTTTTTTAGAATAGAATTAGAATATTTATTGGGCAAAAACATTAGTACATAGCTTTTACAAAATGGTTTTACTTAATGCTATGTACAAAATAAACGATTAGCTTCTGAAGCTATGCCAGGTTAAAAGCCTGTGTTACAGCAATCAGTGCCAATTCCCCACCGAAGTGACAATGTTAATTTGAGTTGAACTCGGATTGTACAGACAATTAGTTTCACTTAATATACAAATTTTAATTGCCACAAAAAGCAGCTGATTTTCAGTCAGTGCCCGCGGTAACCGATAATGGTAGTACGGGGAGCGTGTCGTGGTGTTAAGGAATATATTTTAATTTAATATATTCTAATTTTATCGATCTATCTTATTTATAGATAGATAAAATTATTTGCAAATAAAATAAATAAATTTGACCCGTTTAATATATATATATAACTATAAAATAAATACCAATAATACCACACGCTAACGGTGAAGGAAAATATCGAGAGGAAACCCGCGGCTTGGTTGGCTCCGCACGTATTGACTAGTCTTTCCTGTGGGCTAGGCCGACTAAGCTGTCAGGATGGCATAGGTGCTGGGTAAGTCTAAACCATCTATAAAAACCATGTCCCAGGCACTACAGCGTCGGAGCGGTCACCCATCTAGTGTGAGTGAAGATACCACTGGACGCTGTATAAATCATCTCATTAAGTAGACGCAAAAAGGCCAATATTATTATTATTATTTATTATAAAATGAATTAGCCTTGCACAGGGACTTGTGCGCCAATGCTATTAACTCCGGATCCAACATCGCGACCATTGATTTCGACCACGTCTCCCAGTCACATATCTGTGAGTGAAACAGAACCACTCATGGCTCCTTTTGGCACGAATCCCTAAAGATGACTAGCGTTCGGCCCAAAAATAATCGACGAAAGTGATATTAATTTGGGCAAATGTCACTTCCAACAAATTTAGGCGTTGCCGCGTACCTCTTCTTACAGAACGTCCGATCAGTGCTGTAACTATGTTAATAACATATTTGCTCGTAAAGTGGTTGTAATTACACCAATTTCAATATCGTAATGTATCTCATTACTACGTACTTGTGCGATAATGTAATGTAAAAGGCACGTGTTTTTTTTAATAAAGTTTTAAGATACTCCGTCTAAAAATGAACCATACTTTTAAAAATCTTAGCAAAGAGGTTTTATGTCAAGAAAGTGGTCAATATTTTATGAATAAAATTAACTTTGGGAAATAAAATATAACAAATAAACATTTAATTCTTTAATTTAATTAATTTTGACAATAAATTACAACCATTTATCTGTAACAAAAACACAAAAATATTAATTTACTTTATTAGTAATACTGGCTGTTTTTGTACCTTTGCCTAAAAAAAAAAGTTGATGCGCGCGCATCGCTTATTTGTGGACAAGTAAAAATAAATCCGCGCGCTTTTTCTTTTCGATGTATTGTTTTTATTTGAAAATGTCGTCAAGTAGTGATGATAACAAAGTCAGAGTTTTATTAATTTCCTCGTAAATTTGTTATAAAACGTCGTATGACATACGTGAGCTTTGAAAATTACAGCCTCTGCTTCCTTATATCCCTCGCCGATGGCTCGGGCTAGTAATATCGCCTCGGCTATAATTTTCAACTTACCGCACTTATATCATATTGTACTATTCCATTTTAAATTTAGCTGGCTGTGCCCCGCGGTGTTACCCGCGGTTTATCAATTTTCCCATAGCAATAAGATATTTTCCCGCACTAAAACGTAGCCTATGTGTTAATCTAGGGTGTCAGCTAACTCCATACCAAATTTTATTAAGATCGCTCCAGCCGTTTAAAAGTGAAGAAGTAACAAACATACACACTCACAAACTTTCGCCTTTATAATATTAGTGTGAAGTGTGATACTTCTTAAATGTGTCTACTTCATGTGTAGAAGTGTGTACCGCAACAAAGTTGTTGAAAAAAAAATTCACATTCCCAAACTTTCGATATCAACCCTTGTTTGTCCCCACCGCTGGGGCAGGGGTCTCTTCCTGCATCGCAGGAAGGTTAGGCCATACTCCACCACGGGGGCCAAGTTATTGGTGGAGGAGTGTAAGACAGTGGAGGGCCTTACTGTCAGAAGTTATCAAGCCGCCCATAAGGCCTCTGACATGGCTTAACGACTGCCATTTCATTGCAACCGGCACCAACGGCTTAACGTGCCTTGCGAAGCACGCAAGCGCTCGGAAATATTGCCACTAGCGGTATTATTATTAATACGTTTATTGCACATAAGTAAAAAATACAATGGCAATGTGGCGGACGAAATATTGACACTAGCGGTAGTCACGGGACGGTCACCCAGCCAGAACTTGACCGCGCCTGTTATTGCTTAACTCAAGTGATCGAATCCAATTACTCGGTTCGAATAGACCAAGAGCGCTTCCCAAACTTTCGCCTTTAAAATATTAGTATTAAGTGATGTAATTAAAACTGTTTTTATACGGATTTATGCTCGTTTATTACATTTTTTACAATTTTCCAACGTTTCGTTTCGTTTGCCGAGGGTAGTAAACTAACCGTTAATGCTTTCTAAAAGACGCCTACCACCTCAGTCATCCGGGACCACGGCACCTAAAAAAGTGCCGAAACGTTGGAAAATTGTAAAAATGTAATAAACGAGCATAAATCCGTATAAAAACAGTTTTAATCATGTGTACTGCTCGTGTTAACCTTAGAAAATACTATTATGTGATGTGATAATTCAAAGAAGGGTTAAAAGGTCTATAAATCTGGTAAGAGCCACTTTGCAGGCTAATGCTGCACGTCGAAATCGGTTAAAAATCTGCTAAGAACTAAAAAATATACGCGAGCACAGTCGCTGGAAAAGTTACTCAACTAGTTTGAATACTTTCTTGAACCCGGACTTTAAGTTAACGCTGACGCATGGGTTAGCATGCGAAATTAAGATATTTTATTCAGGGGTCTCCATGCGCCACCACACAAATAAAAACAAATATTTTTTTATAGCTAGTTTTCGCTAAATGTTTTATCTTAATAATACGAACCTAGGATCAAGTACCTTTGACTTGACAGCTTAAGATGGCGGTTATCTTCATAGACTGGCTGCTGGCTATACTAAGAAGCAAGGGTAGCAAGAAATATTTTATTTATATACCATAAAACCTAAATAAGCTATATAAAAACTATGTTATATGGTAACATACTAGTCTAACATACTGCTGTATGGTGTCGGCCTAGAGAATAGCACCATCCCAATCTTCCCGTGGGTGTCGTAAAATGCCACTAAGGGACACAAACTCGGGGGTGGGCAGCAGCGCCCCCTGCAGTACAATTCCACCGAACTGCGATCCCCAACCCGCATGCCCCGCGTGGAGATTATGGGCATTACCCCCTACGATAGCACAACGTGGCGCTCTTTAGGGAAGGGCTATGTGCAGCAGTGGACTATTATAGCCTGACGACGACTAGCCTAATATTAGAAAAGACGGTTTTAGTTTGAAGTTTACTTAAGAACTACGAGTAACTTGCAAACAGTTTAATTTATAATAATAACTACGTAGGGTGATGCCACCTATCCCTCTAGCATGCTGGCGTTAGTTTATGTTATTATTATATTTTAAATACATACACATACATAACCTCACGCCTGTATCCCAGAGTGGTAGGCAGAGACCAGGGACTGCCACTTGCCACGATCCTGACAGATCACCTTCGCTTCATTAACGTTCATAAGTTGTTGCATGCACGCACGCCGGTTCCGGCACACGAAACATTTAACCTGTTAAAAGTTTCGTGTGCTATAAAGTATAAACCTGACATTAAATGACAGTAAATATCCTGACATTACATAAGATACTAAGGTTGGCTGGAAGAGATCTCTGTTAGAGATAGGTTCGCATTTGAAACAAATTTTATGTAATGATCTTTCGAATTTACTATTCAATTTTACAATAAAGAATATATATAAGACATAACACGTACAAAGTCGAGCTATGTTATGGTGATGGCACTGTGTGTTATGGCCATAAAAAGGTCTTAACAAATTGTCACGGGTCACAAAGCTAAAGCGCGCCTTCTGTATCCTCTCCTTTCGCGTTGTCGGTCTTATTTAATTTTCCTAATTGACAGGGGAAACATTGCCGCAGCAGCGGGGAACTAATGAACGCTTCGGCGGGTGCGACGAGATTTTTACCGCTAAAAGATCGCACCTCGCGGGTAGGGGAGGGGGGAAAACTGGGCCATTCAACAGCTAAATGCCCGTAACCATAGACGTATGATGTAAAGACGGAGTGTCGAGCAATAGCGCATAACAGCTAAAGAAAAAACAAGGTAAACTCAAGTTAGACTGAAAAATTGTAAAAAGCTGACTTAAGTTCGATGTGCAAAATAAAATGTTGCAGATCTTAAATTCGGTTCTTACTTTAACAGTATCATTGATAAAAACACCATTACTCAAGGCGCTCTTCCAATGCAGTTGAAATTGGTGTTTCCCTTTATGTACGACCGTTTAGAATGGTTTACAGATAGAATATTCTTTATTTAAACAGCATTTCAGACGTGTTTTAGAGGTATCGTGTTGTCTTTGCCTGCCAAGACTGTGACTGTTTAATTAATTTAAAAAACAACTCGAGTGTAATAATAATTTAAAAAAAATATTAGAATAAATATTTAATTTGGAATGCCTGTACAAGTACGTAACAAAGGATAGAGCCAACCGCCGACTGCTGTTGCCGTCTGGCGATAATAAATATGCAGGAATAGAAACCGAATAAATACATTACTAAAAAATTTGAGGGCCTGAGGTGTTCAAATACCTCAGCGTTTGAAATTGCCAATTTGCGGCGGGCACGCGTTGTAACGAAGCCCATACTCTCTTCCTGAGAGAAGGCCTTTACCCTGCAGTGGGGCGTTTATAGACTACATAAAACAATAAAGTAATACGCACACATTTAGGTAATATATAAGTAAGCAAGTGCTTGACCGGAGCGTAGTAAGTGCAAACAATTTCATGGACGGTGAAACATTGACAACACGTCACGGTTACTTTAGACATGCTTAACGTTTGACTGCCATTTTTCTGATGCCTTACTTTGATAGTAGTTCTACGCCTTATAAGTTATAACTCTATGCCCGTAATCCTGTGACGCGAATGCGGAGTTGAATAGCGCTACTTCGCACAGTTTGTCTTGCTAGAGTTGCTAGAGCTTTTTCGAGCTGTCAAGTCGTGAGTACGCGTCTACTGCACGAAAACGTGTCACCATTTACGTATTACATAATGCTGCGGTGACAGCGGTGGTAGCTCAGTGGGTAGAACCATAGACTGGCAAGCGAGAGCCCCAGGTTCGATCCCGAGTGCGGGCATGTACCAATGACTTTGTTTAATTTCAAAGTTACGTACATTTGCGAATTTGCAGTCGCAATACCACACGCTAACGGTGAAGGAAAACATCGTGAGGAAACCCGCGGCTTGGTTGGCTCCGCACGTATTGACTAGTCTTTCCTGTGGGCTAGGCCGACTAAGCTGTCAGTATGGTATAGGTGCTGGGCAAGCCTACACCATCTATAAAACCATGACCCAGGCACTACAGCGTCGGAGTGGTCCCTTCACCCATCTAGTGTGAGTGAAGATACCACTGGACGCTGTATAAATCATCTCATTAAGTAGATGCAAAAAGGCCAATATTATTATTAATGCTACGGTAAAATGTTCATGGGCTTTCAACCGGAGGCCCTAAGTTTTCATATTCCTCGTCTGTCCTAAAGAGACAAACTTATGCATGGCAGCTTTGTTAGCTTTCTCATGCACGAAGTAAAGAATGCCGTCCATTACGTGGCCAGGAATAGTGCATCGAACACATTGTGTAACACGCCAAATGCAATTACCGTCAAGGGAACGACGTCGGTCAAGTCGCGCGGGATAGCGCGTCAAGTCTGAACAAAACACAGCAGGCTGTCGAACAAAAACGGCGTTACACGCAACACGCCACGCGGGAGAGGCAAGTGTATTCATCACGCTCCACTTAGACTGGCTTATTCTACATGTTGTCAGGGAACGATCATGAGCGGGGAATCGGGCTTTCTTTCGGTATGTAAACGTGGCCTTGCAAGCAGTCAGTCAATGGTTTTACCAATCTATGTCAGTCTGTGAAATTGACAGCTGTACCTAAACTCTGTGAAGGAAGCGCGGCGTTGACAACTGCTTTATCTTTAGTCTGTGAAGTGTCTAGTCAGTAAATGCGATTCCTGCCTTAAGCCTTAACAAGCCTTCCTGGAATGCACATCGAATTGACATAATAAACCAGCAAGAGTAGTAAGATGGCCCTAGTGGCCCGTTTTAGATGTCAAAAGTCGCGACTGTCCAGTACATTAAAGGCCTGCACAGACAGGGTACTATCCCTCTGGTACGTTTTTGTCCGTCGATATAGATTTCTTATGAATTGTATCGAATAACGCACACGAAGGACTAAGCCATCTTACTACTCTTGCTGGTCTATTATGACAATTCGATGTGCATTCCAGGAAGGCTTGTCTTAAGGCTTAAAGCTTAGGCTTATCGAATTGTCATAGCTCGAAGGCAGGAAACGCATTTACTGTCTAGACACTTCACAGAATAAAGATAAAGCAGCATCATACATACATAAATAAACTCACACCTTTATCCCTTAGGGGTAGGCAGAGACTAGGGACTGCCACTTGCTACGATCTTGACAGATCACCTTGGCCTCATCAACGTACATAAGTCGTTGTATGCACGCACGCCGGTTCCGGGTACTTTTTATCTTCCCCTTCGCTAATACAACCCCTATTTGGTCGATGTGTGTCCGCCTGGGACGTCTCTTACCAGCCCTTCCATTCACATTCACAATATATAGATTCGTTTCGTAAATCTTTCTCGCTTCATCCTCTCTACATGTCTTCGCAACATTCCTTTCTCAATTCTATTCACTACATGCTCTTTCAGTCCACAACGTTCTCTAATCAAACTATTGCGTATCCTGTCATTCAAAGTAACGCATACATCTGTGTGCAGAATATCTACACCACCGTCATACAATTATGTCCGTCAATCAGTGTCACGTCACAGATATTCACTTAATCACAACAACCACTATGTGTGATGCATTAAGCCTCTGTACGGCAGAGCCAATTGAATTTACAATATTCGCATACACATGTATTTAATCTAGGCACTGGAGCACACGAACACGTACACAGGTTGCCTAGAATATATCGCTTTAAGCACTACGTATTAACTACCATGTAAATATAATTGAAGTCTTGCACTAATGTGCAATAAATAGATAGATAGAGAACACTTATTGTTCATAAAAACTGGGAATTACACAGATGTTTCTTAACCTATGAGTACGGACGGTGGCCTTATAACTTATAAATGCCATCTATTCCAGACAACCTTTGGGTGGACTAGACTAATACATTGGAGAAGGACATAGATGTACAAAATGATAAAATGATTCATAGGTATATATGTGTGGGCTCGGCTTCGTACGAATTTGTTTTTAGAGCATTAAAGAATTTTTATTCATTCATTCATTCATTCATTAATTCATTCACCAACCCGTACTTGTTTAGTTTATCAAGTAGAAATCTACGTACTCGTATTTTGTCCTGTTGCTGTGGATTGTCAGCGACCACAACTGTCTTTTGCGCCATTTTTTTATCAACTTTATTGCGATATAGTCTATTAGCTTTTAGAATATACGGCTTCGGTTTTCGAGGAAAGCACAAGAGTGTAATAGTACTTCCTGCTCTGTATAAATTAATTAATAAAGTAATAAATTAAATTAATATAATTAAGTGTCATGTTAGTTCCGATATTTCTTTTACACGAATATATCCAATTCTGTCCGATAGTAGCCGAGGTATATTCAAAAAGCTAACAGACTATACACACTTCTATAATACATGTAGGCAATATATGTAAATAAATAGCCGCGGGCGTATTTACTTCCACTTCCACCGCAAGTGCTTCGCCCGGCTGCAATGAGCCTCGCATTTGTGTGAACATCAAGTGAAGGTGACCTACAGCTGAACATCGCTCCAAAGGGTGTGTACTGTACACAAAGGCCTGTGTAATACAGTTGGGCATTGCAGAGCAAGTAGACAGGCCATTGTGTACTGTGGCTCGTATCTCTCTTCATGAGTCCTCCATCGCGATCGATCTGCGGCTATTGTAGTCTAGGTCGACCCCGCAGTAAACCTGATGTCAGGCGACAACAAGCGCGGTCAGGTACAGGATGGGCGACCCTGAGGTGACCACCGATAGTGGCATTTTATCTGAGCGCTTCCGTGCTTCACAAGGAACGCTAAGCCGTTGTTGCCGGCTGTCAAGTAATTACAGTCGTTAAACCATGTCAGAGGCCTTATGGGCGGCTTGATAACTTCTGACAGTAAGGCCCGCCAATGCCTTACAATCCTCCCGCAACCCAGACTTTGCCCCCTTGGTGGAGTATGGCCTAACCTTCCTGCGAGGCAGGAAGAGACCCATGCCCCAACAGTGGGTTAATATGGACCAATATGGAATTTTTGTGTAAAGCGCGGAAATAAACTATCTATTCAGGAAAACGAACTCAGTGGCGTAGCGGTGGCGCGTCTGCCTACCATACAAGAGGTTCCAGGTTCGAAACCGGCAGGGGACAAAAAATAAGCCCAGGTCTTGGATGTTTACATGTTTGTGATGTCGTTGTTTCTGGTTCCCCACGACACAGGGTATCCTAATGTGGGGCCAGGAGCAATGTATGTGCTTGTATGTAAATAGTTAGAATATTTTCGGGGCTTAATCGCGTAGTAATTCTGGTATGTTAATGTTATGAACCGAAATTCTTGTCTGTAGGACCCGCGGATTTAGCCACGAAGTCTGCTTGAGTTTTATCAAAATCCTCCCAGTTCGTAAACAACACCGACTCTGCATACATCACACCAGTCACCCGCTCCGGGCGAAACTTGGCCGGCTGTACGGAAGTATTAAAACTTTTCAATACTTTGACATGCCTGAAAATTGTTAACAAAATTCAAACCCTTTTCAAAACTTGCGTGAAACTTTTAAGTGGCGGTACCTACACGGAGCAAATTTTCTTACGTTATGAATATGTGATAGCAATTTGTAGGTGTATTGTTAAGGCGATAATACAACGATACAAACAGTCGCTTATGAGACACACGTTTTTGTATACAGGGTGTCTCATTCAAATCGGTCAGTATGGGAAATTCTGAAACTATAAGACATACGCAGATCTGTTCTGAGGAACCATGTCATCGATTTTAATAACAAGAAAAACTGCATTCATACATTTTAAAATACATTAGTACTCCGTTCGGGAATCGAACCCGGAAGTTTTGAAAAAAAAAAAACTTCTATTAATTAAACACTAACAATCAATTGAAAAGCCCACTTAAAATAAGTATGTAGATACTTATTTAAAGATTAAGATCGTTACCTAAACGTGTTGAATATTGTATTGAAAAAGGCGGCAGTCACTTCGAGCACCTACTAAAATAAATTAAAGTATGTGAAAACAATGCATTTTATTCATTTTAGACATCATGTTTCATACACACATTTACTGCTTAAGACCTACACAATCGATATCTAAATAGAAATAGTGTAGGTTTTTTTTCAAAACCACCGGGTTCGATTCCCGAACGGAGTACATATGTGTTTTAAAATGTATGAATGCAGTTTTTCTCGTTATTAAAATCGATGACATGGTTCCTCAGAACAGATCTGCGTATGTCTTATAGTTTCAGACTTTCCCATACTGACCGATTTGAATGAGAAACTCTGTATATTATATATTAAACGGGTCTAATCGCGATTATTTATTAGGTTGTAACGCTGCCCAAACGTCGGGGAATAAGATAATTACGTTTTACCTAATAAATAATCGTGTATGAGTATCGCGAATCATTAAGAAATACTTTTGGAGCAAGTAATATTAGGTAAGATAAGATAATTTTTATTGACCAAATAAGTAAAAAACATGATATCGTTATACAGCATTTTATATCAAGACATATTGTTCGTAAATATATTATTCCTTTAAGCTAATCCGATCTGTAAATAAAATCCAAATGCATTTAGTATGCTTCAAACTGCAAATGGATTCACTCTGTATTTTTAGTTTCGCCCTAAAAATGGAACTAAATTGGCGAACTTTTATTGGACCAACTACATTTGGTATTGATTTATTTGCCTTTAAAATATGTAAAATTAATAATCTCGATAGCATAGATGTTATATGTAAGTAGGTGTTATGTACTTGAAATATTATTATTATTTAAAAACCTATTTAGAGGCTAAAAATTTCACCCATGCCGGGATTCGAACCCGCAACCTCTGGCTATCCGTGCCAGCGCTCTACCAATTGAGCTAATGGGCGAGTCACGGCGTCAGTGAAATTTCGAATCTCTTTATACTATTCTCTGTATTACGTACAGGCAGCGACATCTGACTTAAGCAAATTACATTACTTATTTTTTTAATTTGTTCCTTGTAACGGGTTAGTGCATAAAAAATAAAAATAGTATAATTATTATTATTACGCAGTTCTGACTTAATTCACGATGGATCAGTATCAAGGTGTCAAAATAACATAAAAGTAAAGAAGATGAAGTCGAAATCATTATATTGAGGTTATTACTGATGACGATGCAAGATGTTTACCTGTAAAACCAAGGTCCAACATCGCAGCAAATTCAGCGTATGCCTTGTACTTTAGTTGAATATCGTGGTTTGTATTGCCAGCCGGTTTCCAAATAAACTCAATATGACATGCATACAATCAATTGACCATGTCCAAAACTAGGACGCTTAGTGCTGAGGTAACCGAGCACGGTTACTCTCCTATAGACATGTGAGAGAGAGAGACAGAGAGAGGGAGAGCATTCGTACGTGTCATGTGTGTGAGTACGTGTGTAATTTGTGCAACTTAAAATGACCCAATTATTCGTTATTAGCAGTTCCAACTGGCCGTTTGTTTGACTAAACTAGCTGTATGGCAACATACAGAAAACTCCAGAAAGTTCAAAATTCGTTTCGTGACTGCAAGTGGGGAGGGGGGGCTTAATAATGTGGCAGTGGAATGGAGATTTATTGTCGAACACAACGTTAGCGCTAACAAGCCAAGATCAATCGTCTTACGTCGCTGACAAACTAATAGGGAAAAGTTAACCTGTGGCCGGGCGGATTGGTCCCGTTCGGCGAGATAATGCTGATTAACAGCTCTACAATTGTCAATTCTATAAAATCTGTCATTTCTGGAATCGAATTCACCGATCTTTCTGTTTTTATCTATGTAATATTAATGTTTATAAGTCTTATACTCGTAGTAATAGTAGTAAATCAGTTATTTTCTATGAACATAAGTCAATCTTCTTCTTCAGGCTATATTTTGTAGTCCACTGCTGGACATAGCCCTCCCCTAATGAGCGCCATAGCGCCCTGTCTTCAGCTTGCCGCATCCAGCATCTGCCGGCAGTTTTTCGCAGATCGTAATCCCACTTGGTCGGAGGGCGTCCTACAATACATTTGCCGAGTCGCGGTCTCCACTCAAGAACACGTCTGCTATTATAACTAATTTGTGGTTGGAGAAATAAAGATTATTTGTATTTAATTGTATTTATTTTGTGGTAATGATGAGCCTGGCGAAGCGAAGCGGTCGTGGCCTGGTCGAATCGAGTGGTTGGAATCAATCACTTGACTTAAGCAACAAAAGGCGCGGTCAGGTGCAGGATGGGTGACCGACCCGTGACTACCGCTAGTGGCATTTTTTCGAGCGCTTCCGTGCTTCGCAACGCACGTTGAGGCGTTGATGCCGGCTGTCATGTAATGGCAGTCGTTAAGCCATATCAGAGGCCTCATGGGCGGCTTGATAACTTTGACAGTAAGGCCCGCCACTGTCTTACAATCCTCCACCAACCCGGACTTGGTGGCAGAACTGTTAAGACTTATCTTTCGATGTTTCCCCGCGTCTCTTCATATGGAGCTGGATAAAAAATCCCGCAGAAGAAAAATCACACCGCGGGAACTGCAAGGCTGATAACTGCCGAAACGTCGGGAATTAAGGTAATTACGTTTTATCTAATAAATACACGCGATAAGACCCGATAAAATATAACTATGTATGAGTATCGCAAATCATTGAAATGTGTAATAAGAAAAGTCAGCCTGGCCGTTTCCAGACAGACCCGCTTAGTAGCAAACGCTCTTTTCAAGCTAAGTAGGTATCCAGGACTTCTAAAGAAGTTATTTGCATAAATACTATGGCACTGTACCGAAACCCATTGAAAAGCTCAATGGAGCAATCATACTACGCCTTGTACGAAGACTGGACAAAAAGACGAGTCAAGTGGTAGCGTCAACAGGCATTACTACTTTCCGTTCGATTCTAGCACTCATTGCTGTCAATTTAGAAGCTACCTGGTTAACTTTGTCATCGACTGTACGGTAGAAATCCGGACATCGACCTCCGGATCTTCGCGTCGATACGCAAGTCTGATTCCACTTGTCGCTTCTGCTATGCTGTGAAAACAGGGTATTCTCTATCTGAGGTGTCAATGGAGCTACTTTTGCTTGGTAAGAACTTATTTGTAGGATACTGTAGGACTGTAGGATATCCTGGCTGGATAGACATACCTAGACATCTGGAAGAAGAAAAAACATAAAGGTAGTCTGGACACGAACTATGATGTTTGAGTCATCAGAAAGATGATGTTGATCGAATTATGTGCGAATTGAGGAATTCTTTCGAAAGTATGAAGAGGACGAACACAAGCTTTTAAACATTAGTCCTAGTGTACTCGAAAAGCCGGCACATCAACCTTTAAATCCATGTACTTTATTTATTTACGTAGCGGAGGAATTTCCAAGAGTAATATATAAGTCGATCTGGTCTAGATACAATTCTATTCTTGAATGTTAAGGAAGGCAGGCTTTCTACTAACGATTTTCGCAAGTCTATATTGCAATTTATATAAGAAAAGCTTAAGACAGCTATAAACACCGCGAGCAACAAAGACCAAAGTTGGTAAAAAGTAGATAGTATTCAATAGAGTTTTACAACTTTCGAACTAAAACTTTCATAAGCATTAACTTAGGTAGTTCCGGATATACTAGATTTTTGTCGAAAGATTCCGACCAGTGCCTTAATTCTGTTAGTGCATTACACTACAATGAAAGACAAATAGAGGCGTCACGTGACGTGTCTTTTTAAACCACTGGCGCCTAGAAGGTTTGGCTATCATGTAATGGCAGTCGTTAAGCCTTATGGCCTTAGAGGCGGCTTGATAAGTTCTGACAGTAAGGCCCGCCACTATCTTACAATCCTACACCAACCCGGACTTGGCCCCCGTGGTGGAGTATGGTCTAACCTTCCTGCGATGCAGGAAGAGACCCGTACATGTGCAGCCTTAGATTTAAAGCAGCGATGAAATGAAATCGCCACGTGTCATGCAAATATCTGTAACAGTGGATATTTATTAACTTGTGCTGTGGGTTTTGTAAATCAATAAAATAAAATAAATGTCATTGTACAACAATGCATTGTAGTACAATGACATTTATTTAGAGCTTGCTTTCGCAATAAAGTTTTTTTACGTAAATAAAGTAAACGTTAAGTAAACAGACATTTTTAATAAAGAATTGGAAATAGCTCGGTAGACAGACCACACTGGCTGCGAATATGACAAAAAAAGTATTAAATTTTTGATATCAAATCACAAGTGACAAGTCCAGTTCTATTCTTTTTAATGCACTAACCCGTGCAAAGGACAATAATTTTAAAAACCTATTAGAGGCTAAAAATTCCACCCATGCTGGGACACGGCACGGTTAGCCAGAGGTCGCGGGTTCGAGTCCCGGCATGGGTGGAATTTGTAGCCTCTAAATAGGTTTTTGAAAGTCCCGTTCTGCCAAAACAATAACTGACGTTTCCGGGAAGAGTTAACCTCCTTCATAGTGCCATGGACTTAACTTAGGTACCATCCGTTCCTGAACAATAAAAACCGTAGTTTTGTACGCCCCGATGGTTTAACGAGCCGCTTTGTCAACACGAAGGAACATAATTTTCGGAATTAGCTCAGCATTTGCTTCGGCATTGTTTAAGACACGCAAGAAAGGGCATTTTTGTTAGGAGAACAAGAAGCGAGAACTCCTGAACCGTGGGATTCCCCGGTTTGGTGTATTATAACAATTATTTTCGCGTTGAAAGGTATTGTATGGTAAAAGTAAGGATTTATTGTAGATATGTTACGCTTCGACAAACTTGGTTTTTAAGTTATGAACGCTGACTTTGAAGGAAAACACCGTGAGGAAAACTAAGTGTCAGAGGAGTTCTAATACATCAGCGCTTTAAATTGCCAATCGGCGGTGGGCACTCGTGGTACCTAATTAACGCCATACTCTCTTTCTAAAAGAAGGCCTGTTTCCTGCAGTGCCGTTTTTTTTCAACCGTTTTTTAGGGTTCCGTACCTCAAAAGGAAAAAACGGAACCCTTATAGGATCACTTTGTTGTCCGTCTGTCCGTCCGTCCGTCCGTCTGTCAAGACCCTTTTTCTCAGGAACGCGTGGAGGTATAAAGCTGAAATTTATATCAATTACTCAGGTCTACTGTCCCTTGAAGCTGTGAAAAAATCAAACTTCTAAGCCAACGCAATCAAAAGATACAGCCGTTTATGCCGCAAATTTTCGACACTTGCAAGGGAATCAAAACCTACAGGGTGCTTCCCGTGAACTCAGAATCTTGAAATTTGGTACGAAGCAACGTCTTATAGCATAGATAAAGGAAAAATTACGAAAACCATAAATTTTTAGTTACGTCACATAATATATATTTTTTTAATAATTTTAAACTTACTACCCATTTCCTCATAAACGCGTAGAGGTATTAAATTTAAATTCATACCAAATACTCAGGTCTATAATACAGGTTTGTACGGAACCCTCGGTGCGCGAGTCTGACTCGCACTTGGCCGGTTTTTTATATACTACATATAAAAAAACGGTTGACTCTTTGATACAGTAGGTAGATACTTTTATCTTTATAGAAATCAATTGTTTTAAGAATTAAGAATCAATCGGTTCCACTCGGCGGTAGATTTTTTTTCTAAGAGCTCTCCCATACTGGCCATTGAGACACGGAAACGAAAATTAAAAACGAAAACATACATAGACGTTCGAATTCCAATTAGCAGGAGGATCGCCGAACAAAGCTCTTGTAGAGTTTCACTTACATCGAGAAGTCACGAAAAATAAGCTGCAACAAAACGTGCTTCTTTCGAGGCCATTTCAAAACAGGGGGAGTGAACCCCGCCTTTCCGCGTGATCGGGTTACGGAACAAACATCCATAGGTAGAATCCAACTTTCGAACGTCCACTTCCTAGTTTGTTTACTAGCTAGACCCAGCAGGATTGCCTTTAGACCCAGCGTCTCGACCACTAACGAAAGAGTCACAAATGAGTGCTTTTCTCTCCGAGAGTAGCTGTCCTGGATTGCGAATTACGACCGGAGTTCTTCAATTTCGCTTCTCAGGACCCCATTTTTACAGTGGCATAGAAATGCCAGCGTCAAACGGCCACAACCGCTGCATTCGGGAGGTACGAAATCTGTAATGGCTCCGCTAACATCGCGAACGCAAACAATGCACTTAATCTCCTGGAAGGAAGACCTCGCACGTTATTTCACTTCACGAAAACGATTCCAGGCGAGCATTCGGAATAACCTTTTAGCGGTTCCCGGCTGTTGGAAAACGACCTTTATTGCTAGACACATAAGCTAGGAAGAAGGGTGAGGAGGGTTGCTGCCAGGTAATTTAGCTCAACGTTGCAAGTGCGTCCTTAAACGTACCGTGGACCCTGATGAATATGCAAGGAACGTTTGGGCCATTTTATTCAATAATAGCAGGTAGGGGCCCATTCAGTCCCCCACTGAGAGGAAAAAATAGCGCGTTTCCTTGAAATAGGAAGATAGAGCTGATGGTTTGCCTTTGCTAGAATTTAATCAAGAATGTAGTTCCTTTCGTCAGGTAATGAATGCAATATGATATCAACCCAAGTATTTATGTTATCCATTCGGTATATTGATAAGCATATTTTTTTTTTCTTTTAACTTAAATGATGCGATTTTATATGATAATTTATTTACTATAACTCTCTCCGGGCACTACCCGCAATACTATCCACATAACCCAAGGTTAGCTGGAAGAAAATACTCATTAGTATTAAGCTCGCCTTTGTACAAATATGCGTATTACGCCGCCAATTATACTGTATCTTTGTAATTATGTTTTGTTTGTTTTTTCCTGGTGTACAATAAAGAATATTCTTATCTTATTGTGCAATAAAGAATTTTCTAATCTAATCTAACCCTTTGTATGTCCCCACTGCTGAGGCACGGGTCGCCTCCTGCACCGCAGGTAGGTTAGGTCACACTCCACCACGGGGTCCAAGTCCGGGTTGGTAATTAATGAAAATTCTTTATGGCACTAAAACAAAGTTGTACCAAGGCAAGCTTAATACTAGATAGTATTTTCTTACAGTTAGCCTACGTTGATTTGGACAGTGGCAATTACAGTGTTCCACGGCTTTTAGGTGAAAAGATTAAGTATCTGCGGCCTATGGGGTGAAGCTTACGGCCACAGTAAATTCTGCGGCATTCAACAATTTTTTCGGTAATCGTGATAAATAATGGTATCAAGCATTTGTATGTCCCCGTTGCTGGGGTAGTTGTCTCTTCCTGTATCGCAGGAAGGTTAAACCAAACCATTTAACCAAACCAGGATTGTAAGAAAGTAACGGGCCTTACAGTCAAGTTAAGAAGCCGCCCATAATGCATCAGACGTGGCTTAACGACTGCCATTATAAATAATATTGCATGACTTGTACACAATTTCAAACATATCGCTGTTAGTTCTTCACTTTTACATGCTTGTGGAACTGGATTTACTTTTTGATCTTTTCCCATACAAACATGTTTTTTTGCCGGACAAAAACCTCCAACAAAAATTTCATTAGCAACACCGGTTGTGGGCATTTTGAATAGACTTATTTAAAAACCTATTTATATAGACTTATTTTTTTCTATAGTCGATTGTGAAATGTGGAGCCACTTACTCCATGCACCACTTACTCTACTAACGCCACCGATGGAAAAACATAATTACTTTTTATACAAATCGTTTCTCCAAAAAGTGTAAATAGTGAAGACATTACCACGTTCGAAATATTCTTGCAATACCACTAGTTAGCAGGATAACATCTTGAGAAAACTTGAGAGAAATTGCCAATCCGCGGTGCGCGCCGATACTCTCTCTCGGAGAGAAGGGCTGTGAAAGTTAGGCTTTGCGCATACTGACACACAGCCGACGCAGCACAGTTCAGTACAGGGTAGGGCAGTTGAGGCAGACGTAGGCCCCCACTGCATGCTGCGACGCAACTATTCGCTCTATTCCTTGGCAATTCTCACCCATAATAATTCTTTTATGTCTTTTATGAATAGTCTGGATGATTTGTATCATACAAAGAAGGTTCACAGCGAACTAATTCAATTAAATGATCTGTCATTGCAACAAAATTGTTAGTAAACACGGCTCGACGTGCACGCGTCGCGCAGTAATCTGTGCCGGCACTACAACGAGACGCAGAGCAGGGCAGACACATGTCTGCGTCGCACGTGCCTGCGCCGCAGCGTACTTAGCTCAATGACGTTCCATGCTGCGCTGCCCTGCGCTGCGCTGTGCTGGTTCGCCTGCGTCTCAGCATGCGCCCAGCCTTATTACGATGCTTATCTACCGTGCACTATAATCATACTTGTAGCCAAAAAGAGACACGAAATGATGTTAGCTATAACACGGATTCATTTGTTCACAGTAAAACTCGTCTAGTCTACGGCCAGTGTTATGCAGTCGTAAAGCGGCGATGTTTATGATTTGTCTGGCTTCAGGGCGAAATGGCACACAGTGCAATCTCGAGTTGAGTGAGTCAGCAGACGTCGCAACGAGATTCTTTGTTCGCCTCACCAGTGATAATATAAAACGTGCCGTTTGCCCTTTACCAGACCTTTTCAACCATGCCAGTTTCTGTTAGCAGTAAAAATCATGGCATACAGTTGCAGTAGATTTATTGCAGGGTCATTCAATAGACAGACAGAGAACACTAGTGCACAAAAAATTGCATTTGAAATCAAAGCATTTTATGCAAAAATTACACAGAATCTGTGATTTATAAAACGTTACAAGTAAAACTAGGGGTCCATTTTAAAAGGTAGATGATTTTGGAGAAAAAATGGACAAACTAACTCCAAACTTAGTCTTTTCGGAGTCTTTTGATACTTAATTAGAGTTTTAAAAACCTATTCAGAGGCTAAAAATTCCACCCATGCTGGGATTCGAACCGGCGACCTCTGGCTGTCTCTAAATAGGTTTTTAAAATTGTCCTTAGCACGGGTCAGTGCATTAAAAAGAATATAATTAATTAGAGTTTAAATATTATTCTAAGACCAGGTGCAATTGCTTTGCAATGGCATTAATTCCAGACATCTTTCTGTGTTTGTGTTGAAGCGCTCGTGACATTGTCAAACCGAGTGATTGGAATAAATCACTTGAGTCAAGCAACAACAGGCGCGGTCAGGTGCAGGATGGATGACCGTCCCGTGACTACCGCTAGTGGTATTTTTCCGAGCGCCTCCGTGCTTCGCAAGGCACGTTAAGCCGTTGGTGCCGGCTGTCATGTAATGGCAATCGTTAAGCCATGTCAGAGGCCTTATGGGCGGATTGATAACTTATGACAGTAGGTCCCGCCACTGTCTTGTAATCCTCCACCAACCCGGACTTGGCCCCCGTGGTGGAGTATGGCCTAACCATCTTACGATGCAGGAAGAGGCCCGTGCCCCAGCAGTGGGGACATAAAAGGGTTGATATCGAGTAGTCTTATTGGTGTTAGGCTTAGACTGCTGGTTTCCAACTGCTATGACCACACAGTTGACAAAGACGTAAGGCTAAGCGATCTGTGGTAATGGCTGATGCAGCCAAGCATATCAAACAAGCACTTAACAGTAACCTAGGCCAGACTGCCTCGTTCGTCTAGCGGTGACACGAATGATTACCGTGATGTGTAGTGGATTCTATACCCACTTGGGGCCGCCGTAATCTGATTTGTATAAATGTCTTGTCTGGGAGTATTTTCATGAGTGTGACGTTCTAGTCTGGTTACTTTATCAAGTGGTAGTCTAGTTTGGAACTAGACCAATTGATTGTATTGTGTGGATGCTGTTATTAATATTTAATATTAAAGACATATTTTATATATAACACTAGGATACCCTGTGTCGTGGGAAGCAGAAATAAGATAAGAATATTCTTTATTGTACACCAGAAAAAAACAAACAAAACATAATTACAAAGATACAGTACAATTGGCGGCCTTATTGCTTAGAGCCATTTCTTCCAGGCAACCCACACAAACATGAAATAACGTCATCACAAACATGTAAACATCCAATACCTGGGGTATTTTTGTCCCCAGCCTGGGTTCGAATCCGGGAGCTCTTGCATGGCAGGTCCTTCGTTAGAGATGAAACCCGTGCCCCTCGGTCAGGACAAAATGGGTTGATGATGATGATAGTGATTTTATGTAGCCTATATACGACTCAGGGCAGGGAACAGGCCTAGCTTCTCTCAGAGAGAAAGTATGGGCTTAATTAACACGCGTGCCCACCGCAGATTGGCAATTTTAAATTAAAAAAAATCTCTATTAAAACAGTAAATGTTAGGTTAGGTTACGAATGTTGAATATGGAACACGGCTATTGGTCCATTTTGAATTTAATACCGTGAAACTTTTTTCTGAACCACGATTCTCAATTCTCAACGAATTTTAATTTTAATTTACCTTCACTATTACAGCTGAAGGAAATTGAGGCAGTCAAAAAAGGAGCAATATCCTTACGTATAACTGCCTCGTTGGTTTCGCTGTACGACGTCTGATTACCATGCCCGAGGCCGTGAGTTCGACCCTCTTTGCAGGGCACTGTTTACTTGTACAAACGGCTATAGTCTGAACGCTTTTCATGCTTACGATGCCAATGCCTGGTTACCTCACAAACTGTTGCCATTTGTACAAATAGCCTCAGTCTGTGTGTAAGTATTTCCATATTTGTGATGGTCTGCCTATTTAGGTACCACACCAGGCCATTATAGTTTGGTACCAGGGTTCAATAGAGTTGTTCAATAGACTCATATGAGTCCGGTAATGATCGTTTCATTCACACTATCGGTAGTCTAGTAACAGATCGCATTACAATGCTATAACCCGAATTCAAGGCGTATTAGTCCATTCTGTGTTATAGATGTCGTTGCATGGTGAAGCTAAATCGCATAGTAAATACGTTAGTTGGTTCTATGTAAGAGTTTTCTGGTAATAAAAACATGCCTTCAGTTCTGGATTCACTAGTATTATTTCTTGTAGATAGCTGTAAACAGTAACAGGTGGTAGGCGTCTGAGCAACCCGTGCTACTTAACTCGGCGCCTCGCGCGATTCAATCTTCTTCGCGAGAGATGCCTACTTAATTTGCGCTGATTATACCCCTTTAGTGGCATTGTACTGCTATTGCTTTGTAGGCTATCAAAGTGAGGCAAATAACAACCATTGTTGTTCTTATATCGTTCTAGTATTTTCTAAGGTTATATCGTTCTATTGAGAAACTATGTAAGTGTTACACTCTAGGGCCATGTTCCGTTTCAGAAAACTACGCCCAACTCTTTCAAAACCCCACATAAAAGGCATTTACGCTGTAATCTCCCTTCGAAAACCAAGGATGGTCCATAGGAAGCCATCAAGACACGGTACCGTTACCGAAACGCGAGGCCACTGCTACTCGATGTCAAGTCCACGAAACGCGCCATAAAAAGGCAGATAAGCCGGGGCTCAACTTTAACAGCATTCCGGAGCGCGGCCCCACGGTGCCACGCGACACGATACGGTTATGGGCCGTCTTCACCGGTGGCCTCTCACGAAACCTTATGGCTAACCGTGAAGCTGGATATCCTCCAGCATTTTACTTTCATTACGCGTCGATTCGAGGTCCGAGATGCAAAAAACTACCCAGGTTTATTATTTATTTAATCTTTTCAGAGTCTTGATAATGTAACTTTTAACGTATAGACCTTGCAAGAACCAAATGTCAACTGGAATTTGTCGTACAATTATGTGTCTCAATTCACTGTCATGTCTCAGTTATCCATGCCTCATATATACAAGGCATGTTTACTTAGCTCTGCCGCATATCTATGCGGGAAAAATTCTGCTTTCTCACGATGTATACGTTAAGATTTACATAATCAAGGTCCGGATGTGTGCTACACTTTAGTTTAGTAAATGACCTCTTAATAAGTTTTTCTTCTTAGTAATTTTTAATTGGTTATCGTTTAGCAGCTCATCGGCTCACGTCTCGTTCTAGCTCTCGTTTTGTTCGACTCTTATTAATTCACGATTGACACTGCTTAGTTAAACAGATTTTAATTACCACTCCCAGGGCGGATTGGTAATTTCAAGCTGATGCGCCGATGATCTCAATACTTTGATAAAAATGCCATAGTTACCCCAATACATTAAGCAACTGAAACTATGTTTACATCGATGAGATAAGGGAGACAACTCATCATGATATTCTTAAAAACATATTTTTTTCATACTCTCAATTAATTCACTAGTTTTTTTTGTAAATGCATTTTTTCACTGATTTTCAGTGTCACCCCTTGTCTTTCTTCTCTTTCACTCTTAGCCAAACTGACAAGGGTAATTGAGACCTAGTTGGCAGCTTAAGGTACTAATATCAGTCTTTCGAAAAATTATGCACTCAAAAGAGTCGTTCCCCGTAAATAGGTCATTTTGTTTACGAATTTTCGCAGCCGGAAAATAGGTCGTATCGTATACGCCGTTTAGTTGTCGTATCGTACAGTTCGCAATAGGCTCCAGGGTTATCGCAGGCTTCTTTAGAGGTTGCTTTTGTTGCGTATTGTGGACGAACGAGGTGTCATAACGTCATATGACACCCGCTTGAAGCGGAGGGGGATTTTCGTTTAACATTCGGTATTTGGGCCTCATTGTCGCTCGAGTCGATGTCAAATATGTGTCTTTAGGAGTTACATCAGTCTGTGAATTTCGAAGCAAAAATCAGTCAGTTTTTTAATGTAATAATAACAGTCGCCGGAATGTAAGCCCTAAGGATTGATGTGTGACAATGAACAAAGGTACAATTACGTTTGGCGGTCTTATTTATTCCGGACAACATCTTAATTTATTGGTAACTAGCTGACCCCGCAAACTTATGTACCGCCTAACAGTTTTTTTTAAATTTTTCTCTCCGTAAGAACCATCGTCGTACTTCAAGAAATATTCTAAAAAAATAATTAGCGAAGTCGGTTTAGCTGTTCTCGAGCTGCTTGCGCATACCAAAACATTCCGATTCATTTTTATAATATACTACCTGACCCCACAAACTTCGTATCGCCTAACACTCGATTCTTTTATTTATTTTTTTATTTTTCTCTCCGTAAGAACCATCCTCGTACTTTAAGGAATATTGTAAAAAAAAGAATTAGCGAAATCGGTTCAGCTGCTCTCGTCGAATGTGTCACACATTCGGCGTTCATTTTTATTATTATAGATAGAAAATTCTTTATTGCACAAAAGAAAGCGTACAAAAGACGACCTTAATGCTAATGGAATTTTTTACCAGTCAACCTGTCGGAGGTACGAGGTAATTTAAATCTATCCTGGAGTACTTTAGAGGCAAAGCCGCTAAAGACGTAAAGCTCCATATTTATTAAAGCCCTCGTACTTCTGAAAACACTTTAGCGCACTGTCAAGTTGCTCCCTCATTTTGAACAGCAGCAGCATCTTGAAATAAGCGCTCGAAAGCTATCTGAGAGATAGAGCGCCTTATTAATAGGCCCTAAATATGTTTTATCTATAGCCTCGACCACACAGAAAGGACGAGGGGCCAGGCCGCAGAAAAGAGAAAGAGAGCGAAAGAGAGTACCTAATAATTTATTCAACGACACAATACTAAAAACATAACAAAACAGTAGTAAATTCACAAAACACAACAAAACATTACCAGATACACAAAGTTTACACTGCATTACAAAGAAACAGAGAACAAAGAAGCAAATAAGAAAATTAAAAACAAATAATGGGCGACAGACATCATTTCTTTAATACGCGTCGCCTTTTCAATTTTAAAAGAGTAAAGTTTTTTGAAGACAGGACGCTATGGCGCTCACTAGGGGAGGGCTATGTCCAGCAGTGGACTACATAATATAGCCTGAAGAAGAAGAAAGTTTTTTGAAGTTATTAGCAATACCACTCGCTAACGGTGAATGATAACTTCGTGAGGAAACCTGTGTTCAAATAAGCGCTCGGAATGGCCAATCCGCAGTTGTCAGCGTGGTAATTAAACCCGTACTTTCTCATGTTTAGTGAATTTGTTACAGTTTTGTTATGTATTATATTGTGCTCTTAAATAAATTATTTCTCTCTCTCTCTCTCTCTCTCTTTGAGGGAAGGCCTGAGCCCTGGAGTGGGACGTTTATATGAAATGAAAAGGTTTTATTCTTCTTAATGCACTAACCCGTGCTAAGGACGTATGTAGGTACGTAATACAGAGAATATTGCAGAGGTTCGAAATTTCACTGATGCCGGTAAGTCGCCTATTGGCTCCGATGGGAGAGCGCTGGCACGGTTAGCCAGAGGTCGCGGGTTCGAGTCCCGGCATGGGTAGAATCTTTTGCGTCTAAATAGGTTTTTTTAAAAAGGTTTTATTCAAAGTAGCGCAGAAACTGCGGCTTAACGAACGTTACAATTCAAAGTAGGTCACACAAAAAAGAAGTTTTCGGAATGATGACTGAAATTGCACTATTTGCCTCCTCCTAATGGTCTCCCGCGAAAACTTCGGCTTTACAAGGCAGCGAAATAAAGCGCAGCGACGATCCTTTAGTTTAACAGGAAGAAAAATCTATTGTGTTGCAAATTCACGAGTTCAACTGCGGACTGTCGGGAGAGAAAATTACTTAAAGGATTTGTGAAGGTGAAAAATTGGTGCATCGCTGACATTGTTACCGGGAAGAGTTTAACTGCCGTTGCAATGTAGCTTCTCTCGTGACGAGATAAGGTCGAAAGGAGGTTTGCGGAGAACGGCGCTCTTGAGTTGAGTACAGTAAAATTGTTTACAACCCGTAAACGTCATCAATAATCGTAACTTATGCGGTGGCTCACTTTTTACAGGGCCCTTTGTGGTGGCCAAAATGTGGTTATTAAATTGGGAAATATTCTGAGCGTTATCTGCGTGCGTTAGGCTTTTACGGCTGTATTAGTGCGTCGTAAGACTGAAGATGAATAAAAAGCTGGTCCTACGTCACGAAATAGCAAACGTTACGATTATGTTACGCCTCTGAGGATTACGTCATTTTTAGTGTACTTCTTTTTTTAAAATGATTACCTTAACAACAAAGTCGTGTAATGTTTTCAGGATTCATATATCTTTTTTTCGTCGTTTATTTATTTTACCAAAACTTGTAATAAAGCTTTACGAGTGGTCGTTAATAATGTGTAACGTGTGTGTGTGGCACGAATGTTTTTGTTTAAAAACATCTGAAACTCTGAAATGATTAAAATGAATATTTAATCCGAGACTACTCTCTCAACGACGTCGCACCTAGAGAGAACTACAAATATTATTATCTAATACCTACTGTTCTAATTGAAATCAAGTGAGTCCGGAATTAAGTTATGAATGTGTAATGTGTGCGTGTGTCTAATGGGCTTACGAAAGTATTAGACCAAAAACTTCTGAAACTCTGAAATGTTTCAAAAGTATGTTGATCAGTGACTCCTCTCTCAATGATACGTATTATATCTAGACAGAGTTACACATATTTTCAAATAAATATTTATACAAATACGAACTGGTTTACACGCGATGGATACCGTAAACGTGGCCGACCAAGGCGGAGATGGCGTGATAACTTCACGAACTTTCTGCGAACTTGCTGCTGGGTGGTGGGTTATGCAACAACAGACGCGGTCAGGTACTGGATGGGTGACCATCCCGTGACTACCGCTAGTGGTATTTTTCCGAGCGCTTCCGTGCTTCGCAAGGCACGTTAATCCGTTGATGCCGGCTGTCATGTAAGGCAGTCGTTAAGCCATGTCACAGGCCTTATGGGCGCCTTGACAACTTCTGACAGTAGGGACTCCTCCAGCCCGGACTTGGCTCCCGTGGTGGAGTATGGCCTAAGCTTCCCGCTATACAGGAAGAGACCCATGCCCTAGCAGTGGAGAGATAAAAAGGCTTGATATCATATACAAATGTCATCTCCTTCAGATTTGCCTGTAAGAAACAATTCCGACGGGTGAAAAGGTAGATTTAGTTCTAAGGAGAGTTCCGACAAAGAAGAAGAAGCAGAAAAAACTTAATAACATCCACAGCGATACGCTCTGAATACAAATACGTGCTCAATGAACAAGACTCTTCAGATAATGAATAATGCATCGATATTATACAATATAATAACATACGGTAGCGGTAACCGCAATACAAATTAGATCAGCCGAGCATTCCGATCGGCCACTTCTTCATTATTCAGCTTTCAGAGCCCTGTTATGGTTACATATAACTACAATTTATGGTGCACTGTGACAATTCGAAGTACATTGCTAAACCTCGGTTTGTCGTACATTAACAAGCTGTTAATAGATAGATTGCTGGAGAACACTATATTGTACACGAATTCAACCTGTGTACGTCCCCCCTGCTGGGGCACGGGTAGAGACCCAGGAGCAAATTGCGGCAGGAAGAGTCCTGCACCGGAGGTTAGGCTATACTCCAACACACATTGCACTTGTGAGCCTGAGGATGCCCCGTGTTAGAGGCGAAACGCGTCGCATATTTTCTCACACAAGTATTGGTGTCGGTGGTGGTGTGTTCGTATCTTGCTTCTGCTTGAAAAAGTGGGAGGGAGGGCGGTGCATTCACTAACCACATGGTAACCTCAACCGCCGGGACTCGAACCTGCGACCTCTGGCTAACCGTGCCAGCGCTCTCCCAACTGAGCTAATGGGCGACTCACTCAAATTTCGAATTTGCCTTTAGTATAGTTCCTCTGGTATAGTTTAAATAGTCTCTGATAAAGGGAAAGACGTAACCACATAATATTTAAACTATCTCTGAGGATTCTTTTAAGGGAATCGTGTTTTCATAAATAACATCGTAAAACTTTAATTTTTCTTCGTTCGTTATCAACCCTTGTATGTCTGCTGGGGCACGGGTCTCTTCCTGAATTTTTCTTACAAATAAAAAATTTTAAAAGTCGCGTGACCTTTTAAACTGTTATTATTTGTATGTTTTAATTTTAACGACACTGAAGAAACAGTTTTGGGCTAACCCACTTTAAGCCACGCCCTGTAGTCGTTCCCTTTGCAAAACAATTCAACTCGACTTAAGCAATTCCGAATATCAAAGCCGAGTCACCCATGATTTAATTGGACATTAATTAAACGGCTTCCTTGCAATTCATAAACAGAAAACACCAGGAGACGCCTCTAATTATTATGTAGATGGGAACAAACATCCGGCGAAGGTATTTCCGCAAATCTCGCGGGAAAAACGCTTTTCGAATGAAAGTAAAACAACCAGGTGAAATTGGATGGAAATTTCGCAAAGGAGGAATTACGCACGTATTTCCTACACAGACAGCCCCAAAAAATTGTTAAGGTCCTTCGCGGTGCTCACTAGCGCCGCCAATGGAATAAATAACATTTAAAATAACATGATTATATTTTTTGCAACAACCCGTGCTAAGGACAATTTTAAAAACCTATTTATTCCGATGTAAAAACTAAACTGCAAGTACGTACTCGGGGTTGCAAGTGATGCAAATTACTTCAGCCAGATGTCGCTGCCTGTAAGTAATACAGATAATATTGTAAAGAGGTTCGAAATTTCACTGATGAGTCGCCCGTTCCTGGGCGGTGAGTCGCCCATTAGCTCAGTTGGAAAGAGCGCTGGCACGGATAACTAGAGGTCGCGGGTTCGAATTTTTAGCCTCTAAATAGGTTTTTAAAATTTAACATAACATTTACATAGAGGCACATACATTGCTTCTGTTCACACACTAGGATACCCTGTGTCTTGGGAACCAGAAACAGCGACATCACGAACATGTTCCATCCAAGACCTGGGCTTTTTTTGTACCCAGCCGGGTTTCGAACCCGGGACCTCTCGCATAATATAATAATAATAAATTTTGTCACCACGCTAAATGGTAAATAACTCTAACCGAACATGTTCATGGCAGAGTATGAACATAGGCGACAAAGGATTTGAGTTACACGGGATTTAGTTGAAAATACACATAGAGGGAAGCGCTCGTGGCCTAGGCGAACCGAGTGATTGGAATCAATCACTTGAGTTAAGCAGCAACAGGCACAGGATGGGTGACCGTCCCGTGACTACCGCCAGAAGCGGCAACAACACCCGTTACCATCAAGAGTCTTCCTGCCACTCCCTTCCTGTCCGCCTACAAGATGTTCAATTTAAAAGAGATATAAAGAGATATCGCGTTGGTAGATACGATTCATAAGAGGATTATTGGCATTGGAGTGCCTTCACGACGCCTACAATAACTAGGTATCTCGACTATTACGACTACGGTGTCACATCCTTTATGTGTTCGTTCGTTATCAACCCTTGTATGTAACCACTGCTAGGACACGGGTCTCTTCCTGCATCGCAGGAAGGTTAGGCCATACTCCACCAACCACCGGGAGCCAAGTCCGGGTTGGTGGAGGATTGTAAGACAGTAGCGGGCCTTACTGTCAGAAGTTATGAAGCCGCCCATAAGGCCTCTGTCATGACTTAACGACTGCTATCAAATGACAGCCGGCACCAACGGCTTAACGTGCCTTGCGAAGCACGGAAGCGCTCGGAAAAATGCCACTAGCGGTAGTCACGGGTCGGTCACCCATCCCGCACCTCACCGCGCCTGTTGTTGCTTAACTCAAGTGATTGATTTCTACTGCTCCTTGAGAGAGACACTTTTAGTTGATTAGCTGTCAACGATCAGAATCAATGGCACAATTCATTCGCACGATGGCGTGAGGATTATGAACCATAGCGATGACACAATGCTCACAGCCATAGCGCAAGGTAGTGCCATCATTGAGGGGTATCCCCAATGACGGCACTACCTTGCGCTATGGCGCTCATTAGGGGAGGACTATGTCCAGCAGTGGACTAATATAGCTTGAAGATGAAGATCAGAATCAAGCAAGGAAGTTGCACCGCTTAGCTGCCAGGTCGCACAATTAAACTGTTTCGGAAAGTAATCTACTGTGGATTATCGATCAGAATCAACCGTAGTCAAAAGTTAGGACGTACTCGTACAGGCGCCGCTCCAGTTTTGTTAAGGTCTTTTGTGAGGACGTTACCTATTCCGTAATGTTCAGTCCCTAAGAAGAATAAGTTCCTTACGCTATTATATAAAACTGCAGGGTAACACTTGCATCTTAATGTTTCTAATTGTGTAGTACTTATGTAGGCAAGTGTTTTGTAGTTAGTTTAATTTAATAAGTTTTCATTTTGCAATGTTTTGATGCAAGTTGTTTTTTGTGTTAGTTTCAACCAAATGTTTAAATGTGTGTATAAATAAAGCATTATCTCATCTGGCCTTATCTTAACTTTCAAACCCAAGATAAAAACTGACTGTCATTAAAAGTTTACACAGATAACTAGGAAGAATATATATACCTGCATGCCCAGCGTGGGGATTATGGGCATTACCCCCTATGATAGCACAACGTGGCGCTGCTGTTTAGGGGAGGGCTATGTCCAGCAGTGGACTAGTATAGCGTGACGACGAATATATATACCAAAACTTTAGGGCCAAATAAGCATATGTATTTATGTATTCTTGCAGAAGGTTCTTCTGCAATAAAGAAAACCATGATCTTTCTGATAGAATTATCAGAAAGATCATGGTTTTCTTAGATTTTATTTTTCTTGTTTAGCTATATTTGCCATCTCCCGCTCTCTGTTTTATTGTTCAGAATCTTTCTTAGGCTGGCTGGAAGAAATTTATTTTGAAATAAGTCCGCCTTTGTACATCAAGACTTACTTGTAATGTAAGTTATTTTTCTGTTTCTTAATTTTTGTGCAATAAAGCGTAACAAACAAACACCCATGTGATTTAAACAGAGTGAACGTGGCTAACTTCTCGTCAAAATGCTATAGCTATTGACCGACGGTGTGGTTCGGGCTTGAACACTTGTTTCAATAGCAAGGCAATGTCAGTTCTTCTCGAATTTTTAATTTCCTGTTCGGAATCATTATCTTCTTCTTCTTCAGGCTTTATTAGTCCACTGCTGGGCATAGCCCTCCCCTAATGAGGGCCATAGCGCAAGGTTGTGCCATCATTTGTAGTGCCCATAATGCCCACGCTGGGCATGCGGGTTGGGGATCGCAGTTTGGTGGAATTGTACTGCAGGGGGCGCTGCTGCCCACCCCCCGGTTTGTATCCCTTAGTCGTTTTTTACGACACCCGCGGGAAGTATTTGGGTTGGTGCTATTCTCTAGGCCGACACCACACAGCCATTATTATCATCAACCCATTATGCCCAACCGAGGGCCACGGGTCTCTTCCCTGAGGAAGGTATAGGCCATACTCTCCCAGCCAAATCCGGATTGGTGGAGGCTTGCAAGACTAATGGCCGGTCTTACTGACAGAAGTTTTCAAGCCGCTCTAAGGCCTCTGACTTGGCTTAACGACTGCCATCTATGGACGGCAGCCGGCACCAACTGCTTAACGTGCCTCGCGAACCATGGAACCGCTCGGAAAAATGCCACTAGCGTTAGTCATAAACGGTCGCCCATCCATGCACTGAACGCGCCCTGTGTTGCTTAACCTTCGTGATCGTTTAAGATCACTCAGGCAGCCGAGGCTACGAGCTATTCAGGCTGTTCGGAATACCTACATTAAATTTTAATTTTACTTCTGGAAGTTCCACGTTTTGACTTCTAATACTGTGTCATATGATCCTTCGGTTGTCGACTATCAAATAGACATTTCGTGTAACTTTGTTTATCGCAATATCTTATCAGCCCTACCTACACCAGCGTTTTAATCTTGCAATGATTTTGATAATTCCCGACAAAGCGAAATGGGCTTTAAATTTCCTGCCATAAAGTGCATTCTAAATATTGAATGAGCTGGCAAATGCCTCTGAGCTGGCAAATGCGAAAATGTCTCTCTCATACATTGACAACTGTCTACCGTTTTGCAGCGGCCTCGGCAATGTAGACGAATTTGAATAAAATAATCCTGTAGGACGAGACGAGCAATGTTTACAGAGGCCGGAAATATCCGCTTATAAACGGGAACGTGGGCATTAATTAATCAGCAGCAAATGGCGCGCAAAATCGCCAATGACGGGATCATCTATTCGGAGAAAATTGCTGCCTGTTCAATGTACAGTAAGCAAGGGACTGCCAGTTTCACAGGCGGATCCGCCAGTCCCTTGCTAGTTGAGCCAACCGACTGGCAGTCAAGAAGTCGGAAATAAAAATATAGAACACACATTCTATTTTAAGTAAAACGAAATGCGATCGTCTTTTCACTGTAACAGTCCTTTGCTAGTTGAGTTAACTAACTGGCAGGTAAGAACCTCTAAGCCATATCGGTTCAAAAGAAAAAAAAAGTCTCGGTGCCATCGATTCCTAACTTGAGCTATATACCTAGTTATATATTAAACCGGTCCGGTATTAGGTTTATAAGTTTTTTTTATTTATTTACAAAATCCATCTTCTTCTTCAGGCTATTATTTACAAAACCCATCTTCTTCTTCAGGCTATATTAGTCCACTGCTGGACATAGCCTTCCCCTAATGAACGCTAAAGCACAAGGTTGTGCCATCATTGGGGGGTAGTGCCCATAATCCCCACGCTGGGCATGCGGGTTGGGGATCGCAGATTGGTGGAATTCTACTGCAGAGGGCGCTGCTGCCCGCCCCCCCGGTTTGTGTCCCTTAGTCGCCTTTTACGACACCCACGGGAGGAATTTGGGACAAAACCCAATTAGTCAATTAATATTAACACAGTTAAAAATATAATATATCTTAGGCCAATTACGGGCTCATTTTATATTGATATAACTTGGACACAGGCATTTCATTAATGAACACTAAAGAGAAAAAAGAAAATGAAATCAAACAAACTTTGAAATGGCACTAAAATCCAGCAAACAGAATATTGAATTTGAGTATAAAAATCATGACTACAGACTCTATAGATTAGATTCCTGTGTGAGTACGTGTGTCTGTGTGTGTGTTCGTGCGAGTGTATTGCCTAATAAATAATCGTGATTAGACTCGTTTAAAATATGAGTATCGAGAATCATTAAGAAAATACTATTGAGCTAGGTATGTTGCACTTTTTAAATGCTGCGTTTACACATCAATACGCTCGCGTAGAGCGAGGGACTGGTAGATGGATTTGACAGTCCCTTGCCAAAATCGAGCCGATGAAGATGTCGACAGCACACTCGCGAGGGGCTGACAGTTTTACGGGGGAAACAAATAACTTTTATAGTAAAAACCTATTTAGAGGCAAAAATTTCCACCCATGCAGGGACTCGAACCCGCGACCTCTGGCTAACCGTGCCAGGTTTTTAAAATTGTCCTTAGCACGGGTTAGTGCATTAAAAAGAATATAATTGTGTAGCACTATTATTTTAAAAGGTTTTTTTTATAGTTATGTTGTGACCAACTTTGTTGATTTATGTCACTTACAAAAACAAAATATTTGTATTAACCACAATAACATACATGGACTTGGAAGAAGAATGAAAATAAATAGTTTAAATAACCTACTTTGCGTTTGTAGTGACTAAATAGTAGATAAGGCACGTAACTAACCTCATACTGTTCAATCATAATCTAACAGTCATTAGCATTAGTTCATAACGCGCTTGCCTCTAGCAACAGATCAGCTGCCGCATTATTGCATTGTCATCCGAGTTACATACACTTGCCTACAATTACAGTTCTCTAGTTGCGTAAGAGTGAATTTATAGTGGCAATGTCGTAAAGGAAAACACCGTGAGGAAACCCGAGTCTCTGAGGTATTCACATACCTTACGTACTTCAAATTTTAAAAACCTATTTAGAGGATAAAATTCCACCCATGCCGAGACTCGAACCCGCGACCTCTGGCTAACCGTGCCAGCGCTCTCCCACGTGAGCTAATGGGCGACTTACCGGCATCCTCTCTGTATTACGTACAGGCAGCAACATCTGGCTGAAGTAATTTGCATCACTTGCAGCCCCGAGTACCTTACTTTGCAGCTAGGTTTTATATCGGAATGATATCGCTGTACCCACGTGATTATACTTTTTTTAATGCACTAACCCGTGCTAATGACAAATTAAAAAACCTATTTAGAGGCTAAAAATTCCACCCATGCCGAGACTCGAACCAGCGACCTCTGGCTAACCCGACCTCAAATTGCCATTGCGCGGTGGGCACGCGAGTTGATAAAGCCCACACTCTCCCTAGCCGATGCCGTATGGGACCTATAGGCATCTCATACTACACTTACAAGTATACATTTAAAAAGGTATATGTCTTTTTTTTAAAAACCTATTTAGAGGCTAAAAATTTTGAAAAAAAAATTGAGCTCAATTGGTAGAGCGCTGGCACGGATAGCCAGAGGTTGCGGGTTCGAATCCCGGCATGGGTGAAATTTTTAGCCTCTAAATAGGTTTTAAAATTTGTCCTTAGCACGGGTTAGTGCATTAAAAATAAAAATAGTATAAGGTATATGTCGCCAATATGTAGAGTTTATCCTCGAAAGAGAAAGTGGTCATTTTCATACCGCTTAAAGTTAATTCAAAATATATTTCAACGCAAAGAATTTACATTCTGCTTGCTGAATGTCAATGTACAATGTAAAATGAAGGCCGCTGCCTTCGGGCCGTATTGTAGTGGAGAAAAAGGCAGCGGAAAAATAACTCCACTCTGACCATCTTTTCCCAAGTCATCTTAAACCAAATACATCAGCGTACGAGTACCTATATTCAATTAAATAAACGAAACAATAACAAAACGCTTAATCAGCGATTGACGTATAAAACATTCCTTTCTCGGCTCGTGACCTCGAACGATAAATAATTTCAATGAGTCATTACTTGCACAGAGAGGCTACTTCCACACGTCGTACTTGTCCACAATCACCACCATTCTTCCTTCCATACAACACGATCAAGTGCCCTGGTCCCAAACTAGGATACCCTGTGCTATGGTAACCAGGCAAGGACATTGCGAACACAAACATGGAAATGTACACAGAGAGGTCATGTGCACAAAAAAAAAGTACGGCGGCCGTAGTGGGAATCGAACATAGGAACTCCGGCATGGTAATGAGACTTGATACAGCTGGACCAATGAGGCAGTCATTCCCCAAAGAAAAAGCAAGATATTCGAATATTAACTAGTCAGCCTAGTTAGGGATGCGGGAGCAGAGTGTTCTCAGAAGAAGATCTCGCATGACGAGACATGAAATAAAAAAAAAATGACTGTCTTCTTTTCTTCAGCATTTGTTTCCTTCATGAGTTCTCCACCGCGATGGGACTGCAGCTGTTGTAGTCCAAGAGGGCGAGTCTACGCATAGTCGCTACTACGCAAAGTCCACGCGGACGGAGTCGCGGGGACTTCGAGTCGCGAGTCGTAAATAGTATATCGCGCAATGTCTTGCTCTTTACTAAATCCGACCGCAGTCGTGTCTAGAGGCGGGTTCCATTTTGGATGCTGAATGGAAAAAATATCGCATATATTAATGCTGTACATCTAAGGTTTCAATGAAATCTATGCCAATAAAAAGCTATATTAAGAAAACAAATGTAAAAAAATCTTTTATTTATTGGCTTTCAGTATGACGTATAGACGTTCATGAACTAACGGCCAGTTTTTCAATTGAGAATTTAAGTAAGTAGATACTTAAGTTTTTAGAAATTTGAAGACACAGCACTACAGTTAAGTACTTACTAAGCGAATTTACTATACCAATTTTCGCAAATTGGCAATAAAAAGACAAATTGCATCAAACTAAAACCCATTTTCAAAGTTGCCGGGTGTTGCCAATACGTAAAAAACTAATAATCCTAGTTTAATTTCAAGTAAAAAACGTGCTGTGTTAGCGTTTTTTTAAATAATTTTCTTTTATGAATAACTTATTTCATTGATGCAATAAAACAAAATTCTGCCGAGCATAACGATATATTTTATAATGGCAACACTGCCCCTTTTTTTTTAGCTTAGAATTAAAAAAACAGCACTTATATGTCTAAGTAGACCACCGTCTGTGAATGTGTTAATTGTTCTCTGTTATTGTTATCATTTCTCATGGCGCAGGCGAGCCGCGGAAAATGCGAGATTCAATTTATACTTCTCAGACTTCTCTCTTTACTTTGAGTTACATTTTAAATGATAACTCGATTCCGTGAAGGCATTAGGGGACGGAATGAGGTCACGAAAATAGAAAAACGTGTCATTAGAAAGTCAGGTCGCTGTAACGAAATTTTCGCCTTTGCTCTGAAATCGAGTCTAGTGTCGACTCATTGACTAAGTCAATTACGACACTTGTACTCTAACTTCGATGTACGATTTTGGTAATTCTTAGGGCGAGATAAATAGTCGCTTCTAAGAACGAGTCCTAGCGAAGGCACTTGCTTAAGAATTGATTAGTCTATCATAGACAGTACTTTGGCACTCTCTAAGTCGCGAAACTCGGACTAATTCTTAGCATTGGCCTAAGAACATGCTTAGCTAAGCAAACGTATATTTTAGTAACGCATTGATACTTAGCTTAGTTAGCCTGAACGAATGATTAGGGAAGCATGAGCACGGACTTGGGCTAAGCAACGACTATTTATCTCGACCTTCGTCTTCTTTTTCTTCAGGCTATATTAGTCCACTGCTGGACATAGCCCGCCCCTAATGAGCGCCATAGCGCCCTGTCTTCAGCTTGCCGCATCCAGCATCTGCCGGATTGTTTTTGTCGCAGATCGTCATCGCACCTGGTCGGAGGGCGTCCTACACTACGTTTGCAGAGTTATTTTAGTAATTAAGTTATGATAACTACGCAACACTAAAGACCGGTAACATATACGGTCGGAATATCTTTTCGGAATTTTGTTTCAGATTGCGCACGCAGAAAATTCATTCAAACCTACCACATTAATACATTCTGATAGGTTTTAGAATATACCTCGGCTACTATCGGATAGAATCGGATGTATTCGTGTAATATCGGAACTAATATATGTGACACTTAATTTTAAAATCTGAACTAATATGTTATATATTCTTTATCGCAAACAGTAAAAACGAAATAACATTACATAAAATTTGTTTCAAAGGCGAACTTATCTCTAACAGAGATCTCTTCCAGCCAACCTTAGCATTGGGTGTTTAAATTAAGATAGCGGGACAAAGGGAGAAATATTTATAAATATATAAATAAGTAATAATACGATAATACACTTACATACAAATATATACTTATACATACATAAACCTATTAACTATGTGATGTTAGAAAGGTAGTGCTCTTTTAACCTCTTCTTGAAAGCATTTACGGATGGACTCTCTTGAATGTAGTTAGGAAGCTTGTTCCAAAGTTGCTCTTTAAATTCACTTACTTTATATGACACTTAATTTAGAAATACAGAGCAGGAAGTAGTATTACACTCGTGTGGTTTCGGCGAAAACTGAAGCCTCCTCTGGAGCCCGAGGTATATTCTAAAAGCTAACAGACTTCAGTAGTTTTACGTGAAAATAAACATTTTCTACGCAATAAAAATCAGCAAAAGTTTAATCGATGTCCCAACGATAATTTGGTCAGTGGAACAAACAAAAGAGCAGGAACAATGTAAACTCGGTAATAGAGCTGTTGAGAATGTCCGAATAAAGTGCCTTTCACTCCACTGAAGGTTGGCAGTCCGCACTTAACCTAACCGAAGTAAATTTAAGGCACTTTCCGACCCCTTCGTAAAACAAAATCAGGCTTCTCATCACGATACGAAGAAACAAAAATTTGGCACCGTTTTTAAAAAAAACACTTTGTAAATAAGTGAGCAACTTCTGAATTCACAAAATTATCGGGGTTTGGGAGAACCAGAATAGCGACATTCAGTTGTTATTTCCATTAAGAATGGATTAAGTTGAGTTAAAGACGTTATATCTATCCATTAGGTAAGCCAGGGACCGTTACCCATAACTTCGCGTTCGTTCAGACATTGAGACCATCTTCGTCTTGCAGAAGAGAGCGATCAGATTCATTTATAGGCTGGGTAGTAGAGATTCGTTAAGAGATTTCTTTAAAGAAACTAAGACCCTGACAGTTGCCAGTCAGTATATATATGAAAACATTATGTACGTTAGGAAAAATATCAGTAACTTTAAAACTTTAGGTAACAATGTAAATACTAGAAATAAACATAAACTTGTGTTCCCACTATTTAGGCTGGCAAAGGTTAATACATCCTTCATGGGGCATTGTATGCGCTTCTATAATAAAATCCCTGAAGATATATTAAGCTTGCCTGAATCGCGGTTCAAAAAATATGTTAAGCACACTTTGTGCCAAAAGGGCTACTATAACATAAAGGATTATTTAGATGACAATGAGGTCTGGAATTAAAGCGAGTACAATGTATGAGTTCTATGTTTTATAATAATTATGTAAACTATGTTAATTAAGGACTTTTGAAAAGACTAAGTTTGGAGTTTTTTTTTGTCCATTTTTTCTCCAAAATGATCTAGATTTTGAAATGGACACGTAGTTTGAATTGTAACGTTCATTAAGCCGCAGTTTCTGTGCTATTTTGAATAAAGCCTTTTCATTTTATTTCATAGTAAGATACGTGACAAATTCAAATGATGTGCAAAAGACTGCAAGTGACTTCAACCAGTGGTTGTGAGATCTCTATAATAAAGCAAATCAGAGGGCGAGTGTGGGAATGTTTCTACATAAGACTAGAAAGCGTTCGTTTCGTGAAGACATAAGGTCGAATTCTGATAGTCGGTCTTATCACATCTCACGTCTGTAGAAAGGAGACGACTGCATTGGAAATGGAATGTCCAAGGAACTCTTCATACATACAGTAAACGAATAAGCCTTTGAGAAGATAGAGGATCCATGCGATATTTTTTTTGTAAGTAGGTACAACTCATTATTAATAGCACGATTAAGCTTTGCGAATCAGAGCGAACATGGTCGGATTCTTCCGACAAAAAATAAAGTTAATCTGGAATTTAAAACAATAATTGTTATGCTACCCAGACATAAAGATGTATCGGTCCTGTAAAAACATAATTTCCATAATAACCTATTAAGAGGCTAAAAATTCCACCCATGTCGGGACTCGAACCCGCGACCTCTAGCTAACCGTGCCAGCGCTCTCCCAACTGAGCTAATGGGCGACTCTAAATAGGTTTTTAAAATTGTCCTTAGCACGGGTTAATGCATTAAAAAAAAATATTACAATTTCCATAGTTTAATTAATTTGTAGTAAGGTCGTTCTCTTTACCACAGCCTATTTAAATGGATGAGTATTTTAAGGAAAGGCGGTTTTGTAAATAAGACTTACTCATTTATTACGTAATTCATTCTGTCACAGTGAAATTACGAAGAAATATTAGCCACCAGAATCTCAGTAAAGTACCTACAGCCAAAGAAAATTCCAATCACGTTTCCCAAAAAAGTATTCTGTTAGGTCTCATTCAGCCGTAATACTGAATTTCTTTTACATACAATGTGAAATTTTAGAAAGTTTTATAACTTCCACATTCTAGGATCAATAGGTAAATACTGTTTGTACACACAATGTAATTCTATTTATTTAATTCTGAGATAACAAGGAAGCATGCCACTTATTCTACACTTAGATGATACAATTTATTGTATCGTCTAAGTTTCGAATAAGTGCATGCATGCCAAATACATAATTATTATGTATATGGCATGCATCCAAAATATACAACATATTATACAAGCAGCATACTTCACATACTTCAGGGCACAGGGTCTCAAAGAGAGTACAGGGTCAGTCACCACGCGTGCCCACCGCTAAATGGCTATTTTAAGCTATGTCCAGCTGTGGACTGATTGATCGATTGTTTACGTGAAATAAATAATCTTCTTCTTCTTATTTCGTGTCGAAAGCGCACTTAGACCTCTCGCACCCAAAACCGCGAAATAAATTATATTATTATTATTAATACTTTATTGCACCATAAAATTGTACAATGCGGCGAACTTAATGCCATAAGCATTTTCTACATAAGCATTTATATTTTAATACACATGAATCGAGAAAAAAAAATCCGACGTACACATTTTCTTCTATGTAGCCTATAAACGTCCTACAGCAGGGCACACACCTCTCAGAGAGAGTATGGGCTTAATTACCACGCATGCCCACCGCGGATTGGCAATTTCAAGCGATGAGGTATTTGAACACCTCATAAAATTGAAATTGATGTACACATACACCAATCCGGACTTGGCCTGCGTGGTGGAGTATGGCCTATACCTTCCTTAGGGTAGAGACTAGGGTTGCCAGAAGTCCGGTATTTTTGGGGCCTGTCCGGTAAAAAATAAATGGTCATACCGGACAGAACAATGTCCGGTATTTCGAGGAACAGTACCTATCGGATGAAGAAACTCAGGAGTTTAAAAAACACGCTCTGATTGCTTATCAACGAGCTGTCTTGGAAAAGTGGTTCCAGTTCGAAAACTCGGTATTTAGTAGCTTTAGTTTCTTGGACCTTGAACGTGGTCCAAGCCGGTACCAACTTATATGCTAGGCCGTATTTTCTTGCGACCTAGCATATACCGGTTGGGGTTGTCCGGTATTATTTCGCGACTCACCTGGCAACCCTAGTAGAGACCCGTGCCCCTCGGTGGGGACATAATGGGTTGATGATGATACAGCGGATTTGTTTATTTACAAAATTTGTTCAATTGGTTGTGATACTTTACTAAATTAGTGGAAATCAAAGTCTTCCCTTGCAAATTGGTGACGACCAATTTTTGGCCGACCAATTTTCACTAATTTAGAAAAGTATCACCACCAATTAAACAACTTTTGGAGTCGAACAATTTCACCCTGCATAGAGCTGAAGAAAGGTAACTCAGAGGAATCTAATATCTTGAAGTTTATAGCGGAAAACTGGGCCGGCCACAATGCTCACTGGAAGTTAACTGACATTAGAATGGCTGTCACGAATCTGACTGAGGGTTGCCATCGGTGTGTAAAAGATAAGGCCTGGATTCGCTGAAAGAAAATCAGAGGCCATTGTTGGAGTAATGGGAGATGATTTAAGGCTGATAATGGCTGTAAAGGCATAAGGGCTCTTTTGTAAGCTGGAGGAATTATTATTTTATCTGCGTTGTGTATGTCGTGTGGGCTATTGACTGTGGCATAAACTCATAACAACTTTGTATTATTACACTATTTTTATTTTTAATGCACTAACCCGTGCTAAGGAACAAATTTAATTAATTTAAAATAATTTGTCGCTGCCTGTACGTAATACAGAGAATATTGTAAAGAGGTTCGAAATTTCACTGATGCCGTGAGTCGCCCATTGGCTCAATTGGTAGAGCGCTGGTACGGATAGCCAGAGGTTGCGGGTTCGAATCCCGGCATGGGTGAAATTTTTAGCCTCTAAATAGGTTTTTAAACTTTATATTAGATTTAAGATGTTTTGCGAAGAGTGAAAGTGGTAGTCAGAGTGGATTTTTTTCTCGTTGTCTTTTTCTCCACTACAACTGGACCCGAAGACAGCTGTAACAATAACAATGTACATTGACATTCAATAAACAGAATATAAATTGTTTACGTTGACATAAATTTGTGATTTCTACTCAAACAAACAAAACCGCTGGTATTTCTTTCTACCTCGTTAGATTAAAAGTGCCTGAAGTTTTAATTATCCATCATTCGTTCATTATAAGTTCCTATGTAAATTACTGTTAATGCAACCTTATTTGAGATGGCCTCTTTGACAAGCAGCCCAATTTCCTTCCATTTTCAAACTTTTTACCCCACTCCGAAACCAAAGGAGGTTTCAACTTCGCGCGTACTGTGTACTTATGTAAGTATGTATGTTTTTTATGGAATAATGAAAGAAACCGAGCGTCCCGCTTTTTGTGACATCATATAGTCGGTAAAACTCGCGTCCTCAGTATGTTTTATGAACCGTCTAACTCAGCTATCTACAATAAATTAGAGGTCCAAGGTTTAAAATTCAACTTCTGACATCCGGGCGCAACGATACAAACTAAAATAACCCTTAAATAGAACTAGATTTTTAGCAGTCGAGTTGTTTGTTTTTAAAATAAGCTTTTTTCTTTTTGTTTTGTATTTCCAGTCCAACGTGCCAGTAGTCGAGTATGCGAGGAGCGATCGCGTGATCGCCGTTGCATCCTTTGCGTGTAACTAATATACGGTTATTAACTTTAACTCTCTGTATATGGCTGCTGCTACGTAACATTGTAGTATGGGGTTTTCGTCCTATAGGTCAGTATGTGGCTTATTACCCTGATTCTTGTTGCTTCTTTGTGCGATTGGATTTTGCGCTGTCATAATGTTATAGGGCGACGCGGTGTTAATGAACGAAATGATTTTATTGCAGACCGACATTTACATGAGTAATTAATATACAAAATAACACATGTAACAGATTGATTCACAAAATTGTAATATCCCTGATTATTAATAAAATCATACATTAAAAACACAATGTTACAAGCTAATAAGGTTCACTTCAGAAATGATGCATTATAACAGTGTGATATCACAAAAAAAATTGCAAAAACTTATTTAAGCTTTCCGAAAAAAATGCCAATTTCTGGGTAAAATAATTTAGTCCTAGGTTCATGGCTCTTCAAATAAATAGATTTTTTAAAATAAATGTACTATATAAATATGTTTTTTTCCATAGGTGGCACTAGTTGGATCCGTTAGAAATACAATCTTTGAATAATATCGTTCGTGGTTCGTTCGAAGCGCTCGAGGCCTAGGCGAACCGAGTGATTGGAATCAATCACTTGGTTAAGCAAATACAGGCGCGGTCAGGTACGGGATGGGTGAGCGTCCCGTGACTGCCGCTAGTGGCATTTTTCCGAGCGCTTCCGTGCTTCGCAAGGCACGTTAAGCCGTTGGTGCCGGCTGTCATATAATGGCAGTCGTTAAGCCATGTCAGAGGCCTTATGGGCGGCTTCATAACTTCTGACAGTAAGGCCCGCCACTGTCTTACAATCCTCCACCAACCCGGACTTGGCCCCCGTGGTGGAGTATGGCCTAACCTTCCTGCGATGCAAGAAGAGACCCGTGCCCCAGGAGTGGGGACATACAAGGGTCGATAACGAATAATATCGTTAAAAATGTTGTCTGCTGGATTTACTGAATGAAGAAGAACATTGAAGAAGTCAAGATGAACTAAAACTTTCGTAAGCACATTACTAAATTAATTGCATTTACTTACTTAATTTTTTGTCGGAAGAGTCTGACCATTTTTCGCTCTGATTATTTATTTTATTATTAAGGAACACAAACAGCGCATTGTATTTGTTTCTTCTTAATCTATTGTAAATAAGTCTAATTCTAATACACCTATTGTATGCATTCTCAATATTCACAGAGCTTAAACAAGGAACAACAAAGTAGAGATTCGAGCTCGATCCTATTGCTTCAAGAACCGACACAGTTCGTCAACACAGACAAACTCGCATCAACTCACCTAACACAGGGGTCAAGTACGACCATGTGTTAATTACAATGACCGCTACATATTAAGACTAACTTAAATTTGTGGGGTTTCTCTACCTGCTATGCCAGACAGACAGAAAAAGGCTACACCGGATCCGACCCTCCGGTTGGCATTACACGTGTTTTTAATAGATTACAACATCAAATGTACGGCGACAGGCCAGTGTATAGAACAATAGACTCTGAAGCGAGGGACCCAGGTTCGATTCCCAGTACGGGCATGTACTCGTACCAATGGCTTTGTTTAGTAAGTTCTGTCCACATTTGTGAAGTTATAGTTGTAATAGCACTCGCTAACTGTGAAAGAAACACCGTGAGGAAACCTGAGCGTCTGAGGTGTTTCAATACCTCGTGAAATTCCCAATCCACGGTGAAGCCCATTCTGTCTCTCTGAGAGAAGGCCTGTGCCATGCAGTAAGACGTTTATAGTCTAAATAAAAAGTAAGAAGAGTACATAAATATTCCAAGACGACCAGGTACTATATATCTACAATTTCTCGAGCCAATTACCGCCATTACAGAAAGTGACTGCCATCGGACGTCAGGAAAACGTCAGACTGTCAACTTTGTGATGACAAGACAAGTGTCACAAAGTGATGACGCTTGTCATCACAAAGTTGTCTGTTGATGTTGTTATTATTCTGACAGAATCAATCAGAACATCAACCAACACAAACACCTGAAATTTGTGTTCTGTTGATGCTAATTCTGCACTGTTATTATGAAGTATGCTTGTACTGTACTGTTATTTTTTAAGTCTCTTATATAATCCCCGGTGTACATGCATAAAGAATATTCTATCTATTATTATTACAAGTATCCCAACTCTACCCAGAACAATATAGCGTTCTTCTCAAGACAATAACGCCACCAAAGAAGTCAGACTGTCTTTCGACGGCAGAAAAAAACTTTAAACAGACTATCAACTTTGTAGGTCTCTACCTGGCGCATTGGCAAGCCAGTGTGGCAGGCAATAAAAGAGGCGAGCTATTCAGCGGTGAGTCACCCGGTATCGAGGGCAAACTGCCGATTGAGAAATACCACGGTGTACGTAAACGAGGTGGAGTCGAGTTAGAAGTCGCTATCGATATCAACTCTTACATGTCCCCACTTCTAAGGCACGGGTCCTGCATCGCAGGAAGGTTAGGTCATTCTACCACGGGGGCCAAGTCCGGGTTGGTGGAGGATTGTAAGACAGTGGCGGGCCTTAATGTCAGAAGTTATCAAGCCGTCCATAAGGCCTCTGACACGGCTTAACGACTGCCATTACTTGACAGCTGGCGCCAACGGCTTAACGTGCCTTATCGGCAGAGGCAAAATGGTAATGCTTCTTCGCGTTTGTGCTTTGTTTTTATATGATGTACCATAAAAACATCGTATACTTACCTATGTATTGTATGCAAGGTCTTCAGAGACAGAGTCTGCAGACGAGGCAATGTAAGACAGACGCTTTTGTTCCAACCTTAACAGACATATTAGGAGAAACACGATTTTGTGTTTTCCATGTTGAACCTGAATTTTTGTATGTACAACCATCAGATCCTAGCAAGTGACAGTATCAGAAGAAAGCACCTTGAACCTCCCCACAAAATGCCACGGCTAACTTCGGCAGCATTGTTTCGTGTACCGAGAATCGCTGGATTTTCCTCGCGCGATTTGGTTAGACTTACAGCACAGGCAGTCCGTTTATTGACTTCCGTGAATGGCAACTCGAGTGCACTGTTAACACGTTTGTTAGTGTATTTACAGAAGTGCTAACAGAGGCAAACTTGCAGGTAATTGTTACACGGGTTTACTTTTAAAACTTATTGGTAGAAAATCCGTGGGTTCAAATTAGGCATGTTTGCTGTGTGGTGTCGGCTTAGAGAATAGCACCAACCCAAATTCTTCCCGCGGGTGTCGTAAAAGGCGACTAAGGGACTCAACCCGGGGGGTGGGCAGCAGCGCCTCCTGCAGTACAACTATACCAAACTGCGATCCCCAACCCGCATGCCCAGCGTGGGGATTATGGGCATTACCCCCTAATGATGGCACAACCTTGCGCTCATTAGGGGAGGGCTTTGTCCAGCAGTGGACTAATATAGCCTGAAGAAGAAGATGTTTGCTAAGTTATGTATAGTATTTTCTAAGGTTAACACGAGCACTAGACATAATAAAAACTGTTTTTACACGGATTTTACTCGTTTATTTTACATTTTCCTACGCTTCGGCATTTTTTCAGGTGCCGTGGTCTCGGAAGACTGCTGTATAATGTAATTTATGTATATTTGTGTAAGTAGTCATAGGGGCAATACCGCTCGCTGACGGCGTAGGAAAACGTCGTGAGGAAACGTGAGTGTCTGAGGTGTTCAAAACCTCAGCGCTTCAAATGGCCAATCCGCAGTGGACACGCGTGGTCCAGGCCCATACTCTCTCTTTAAGAGAGAAGGCCTGCGCTATGCAGTGAGACGTGTATAAGCTACATAAAAAAACAGTAGAAAATCCAACTTCAAGAAAAATAGTAACCACTAAACTTTGTTGACTTATACTATTTTTATTTTTAATGCACTAACCCGTGCTAAGGACAATTTTAAAAACCTATTTAGAGGCTAAACACGTAATACAGAGAATAGTGTAAAGAGGTTCGAAATTTCACTGATGCCGGTGAGTCGCCCACTGGCTCAGTTGGAAAGAGCGCTGGCACGGATAGCTAGAGGTCACGGGTTCGAATCCCGGCATGGGTTGAATTTTTAGTTTTTTGTTGACTTAATTCCGGATTCACTGACTTCATTTTTATCGGATGAGAACAAAAGTAAGAAACAAGTAAATCCGGAATTAAGTTGGTGTTAATCTTTTCTTAGCGTGTTCCACACTCGCCACGTTCCTAACAAATCTCTTTCGCTTCTTGTCCGTTGCATTGGTCTGAGCAGAAAATCTGTAAGGTTCTCAGTAGTATTACCCCAGTAGAGCACACATTCTGCATGCAGCGTTAATTAACCTCTCGGTATTTAAAAACCTATTTAGAGGCTAAAAATTTCACCCATGCCGGGATTCGAACCCGCAACCTCTGGCTATCCGTACCAGCGCTCTACCAATTGAGCCAATGGGCGACTCACGGCATCAGTGAAATTTCGAACCTCTTTACAATATTCTCTGTATTACGTACAGGCAACGACATCTGACTTAAGCAAATTGCATTACTTACAGCCCCGACCACCTACTTTGCAGTTAGGTTTAACATCGGAACGATATCACTGTACCCACATGATTACACTATTTTTATTTTTAATGCACTAACCCGTGCTAAGGAACAAATTTAAAAACCTATTTAGAGGCTAAAAATTTCACCCATGCCGGGATTCTTAAATTTGTTCCTTAGCACGGGTTAGTGCATTAAAAATAAAAATAGTGTAACCTCTCGGTAGCCAAGTCACCGAACAGTTTCAAAAAAGTAAAGTTATTGGCGATCATTTTTCAATCGTAACTTTTCCAGAATTTGCCAACTCCCTTTAGCAACTAACTATAATTAGTGTGACTACACTCGAGAGCAATGATCAGTGAATATGAGTCACTAATGAAATCGTTTATTTTCAACCAGGAACGATGAAAGGTTTGTAATTAACAAGCAAGCTATTTAAAACTATAACCCAACTACGGAAATATGTTTCGTTTTACATATTGATATTCGGAGCTGATATGGTAGTATTTATGAGCCTCTAAATAGGTTTTTAAGTATTTATGAGCTCTGCAATACCGATACTTCAATTGTTTTTTTCGCTTGGAATATTTTCATATTAGAATATTATATTTCTAGAGCCGGCGGACTTAGCATAACACACATTTTGAGACAGAGAAAACTATTTAAATATTATAAAATTTTTATTTTTATTACATCAACGGAGAGCTGTTATGAAAAAGTACTTTATTTATGCTCTAAAGAACAATAATTTAATGACACGTTGACTTGTCCGCCAGCCCTAGATTTTTCTTATCTTTTATTTGACTAAATAAGTATATAAACACAAAAAACCTTTGGTTGTTTTAGATGGAATAGGCTTGCCAAGCAACTGTCACCAGAGTGCTTAGTGCGAGTTTTTTAACTACTCGATCGCGTTAACGTAAACTCATATTTCTATGGCATCGAGGAAGCGCCACCTAGCGACAAGTATGGAAATTAAAATTGCTGAGTGCGAGTTGTAATGGTTTACGTTGAGAAGTGAACACGTTTACCAGCCAAAACACGAATATACGCGAGTGCTAGTTGTACTGTGACAGCGTTTTGCCAGTTCGAACGGTTAACTTACTCATACTCACTACTCAATGCTCGATTAACGCGGTAGTAAAGTTATTCGATTGGATCTGTCAAACTCGCACTAAGCACTCTGGGATTGAGACATATATTACATAGACTGCTAAAATCATCTTCATCATAACCAAACTATTTATCAGTACATATTTGTGGTACTCATTAATTAATAATGAAGTTATCCAGGCTCTCACGCCGCGCCGTACTGACGGAAGACCATCGCTGAGGTATCACTCTCCAGCTTACTGAGTCAGAGCCTTTATGAGTTTGCCACACCCACAGTACTTAGAATGCATGAATTATTGCCTTGTTGTGTGTATAAATTGTTAATGGCTTTTTTTGTTAACTTGTTCATTGTGTTTTCTATGTGTTCTAATTGCTTTTGCTACTCTATAGTCTGCTCAATGTCTTACTGCGCGTGTAAAAATGCCAATGATTCATCTATCTATCTAAGTTCGTCAGTGATCCTTTTTCGTTGCTCCCGAGTGTAGTTGCAACGTACGTTGCACAAAACTTTTCTTTATCATACACAACCGATAACTCTCAAAGTTTGTCAGTCCAGTTACAGGTAGTTGTTAAGAGATATTGAAGAGATACTGTTAAGGGGCCACCTGCAGCTAACTGAAGAAGAAGAAAATAATTTGTTATAGAAACAGTAAAAAACATTAAAAAATACCACAGTAAAAAAACAACCTTAAAACATATTACTAACCATGAAATACGCAAAAAGACAAAAAAAAGAAGAAAAGCCAAAGGGCAAAGCGTGTCACTGCTGCTATAAATGGCAACTGACTCAGCAATATGCTGACGGACAAGCCTTAAGCGCTGATTTTCAGTTAGTGCCAGGTTCTACCAATGAAACATAACAGAACTGCGTGTTATGTATGAAGCAGCCCTGTTTCCCCCAGTGAAGTGAATCACAGCGGTATTGTGAAATCCAGTGTTACAGTTTCCATAAAACCAAAGCAGAGCCCAGTGTCGTCGCCTTATTCTCATTCAACCATCGAACAGAAGGGACAACCCCTAGTTTTAATTAGTAGTAATTAATATCTAAACAACTATTGTAGTATCTGAATAAACGTTTAATTAAAATTAATCATTTTTTAAAACGTCCTCCGCTGCCGCTCACACATAATTTGCGCAACCAATAAGACATACAACATTTTAAAAAAATCTTGAAGCGAAAATCAGTGAAGAAAGTGATGATACGTCTAAAATCAATCTTTATGTCACATCAGTACTTTCTATTGTATATAATTAATTATACATGTGAATGTTTTACACAAACTTTATTACAAACGGCATTAAAAATAATATATTCATGTGGGTACAGCGATATCATTCCGGTGTAAAACCTTACTGCAAGGTAGGTACTCGAACGCTGCAAGTGATGCAAATTACTTCAGCCAGATGTCGCTGCCTGTACGTAATACAGAGAATATTGTAAAGAGGTTCGAAATTTCACTGATGGGAGTGAGTCGCCCATTAGCTCAGTTGGAAAGAGCGCTGGCACACGTCAGCACGGATAGCCAGAGGTCGCGGGTTCGAATCCCGGCATGAGTAGAATGTTTAGCCTCTAAATAGGTTTTTTAAAACTGTTCTGTAATACGTTTTTTACAAAAAGTAAACATTATAAATCTTAACAACTGTTAGAACTATTTTTAGTTAGAACAGAGAGCCTAGAACGTAGTACCGTGATCCTAGGACTTAAATCGATTTCCGCTAAAAAAGGCCGTCGTGAACCTCAGTCTAGAAGACAGTTTAGAACCTTAAATGAACAAACAAGGACTTCAATCGATTTCCGCTAAAACTGCCGTTTTTGGCCAAACTACTTTAAAGTCGTAGATTCTTTGAATATTATTATTCTTAATACTTTACTGTACCATAAAATCGTACAATATGGAGATTTATGATGTTAAAGACGGTTATAAAAGATATGATTTTTTTATTAGTGGCGCAAGTTAGCACCAGGTAGCGCCTTAAGTCCTATTACCTACTTGTATACTAGCACGAAGTTACGAAGCATCTTAGCAACTTCGATGGACTAGTTACTTAGTAGAGACGGTATTTTAAAACCAACCGCACATATAGTTTTAAACCTAGTTTCTACATCCGAGCACTCTAATCAGTTACGCTTTTGCATCAAAAGAGTAAAGATTGATGCGCTGCACTTCATAGAACTAGCTTATTGAAATTGACAAATATTGCCAGTTACAGTGCTACACAAGAAATAAGTCCCGCGGCAATTTGATCAACCAATCAGATAGTTTCATTTTATGGCAGGCCGCGCGCCTTTGTTGCTATTGGTTGATCCAACGTCATCGATGCAGGTGATTATTAGTTTGGCAATATTAGCGTGAGCGAAATAGGTAGCGCTACTGCGGCAATCAATTCTGCACCTTAACCGTATCGGTTAAAGATCATGTTGAATGTACTTATAGCTTCGGGTACTTTCGTTACACTTCTTCCTAGTCTGCGCGAACGTAGATTCTCCAAGGGACTTTTGTGATGTGTAGTACAGTAACACATTCGTAACTAAAACGCAAAGGCTGATGTGCTGTCGACTGTCTATGGTACTAAATCTTTACCAGAAAGGGTTTTCAGGTAGAGATAAAAAAATTACAATGTCCCCTTATGGTTGAACACACAAATCAACATAGAAATTATATCTTAAGACAAGTATAAGAGAGAGAGAGAGAGAGAGAGAGAGAGAGAGAGAGAGAGAGAGAGAGAGAGAGAGATAGTAATAATTCATTCAACGGCACAATACTAAAAACATAAGAAAACAGTAAGACATTCACAAAACACAACCTTTTTGAATTAAAAGCCAAAAAAAAAAATATGTTGTTACAGTACAGATGAATAACATAGAATAATTCAAGTTGTGGTTTAGGTTGGTTTTATAGTTAGGTTAATTCATATATCTATGTTGGTGCCGCCTGCCATCGATAGATGGCAGTCGTTAAGCCAAGTCAGGGGCCTTAGGGCGGCTTGAAAACTTGTGACAGTAAGACAAGACTTCCAAGCCTCCACCTATCCGGACTTGGCCCCCGTGGTAGAGTTTGGCCTATACCTGCCTTAGGGAAGAGACCCGTGCCCCACAGCGGGGACATAATGGATTGATGATGATGAGGGAAAAATATTGTTACAGTTGCCCGGCAAAACTATAAGCAGTGCTTTTTTTCTATGGAATTTCGGTTCTAGTAAAGTTTAAATTTTGACAGGTCATCGTCTTAGTAATTCAGCAGACTTAGTCCTCAATCATTAAGAATCAGTAAAGTTATTGATAAGGATACTTTTACGTATCCCAAGCTCGTAGGTGCTACTGAAGTAAATTCGATACCAATACAATGTCACCTAAATTCCGTCTGATTCAGTCTCCAGCTACATACAACGGACAGCAGACCGGGAACAAGTTTACGACCATTACTCGGATTACATTTCAAATGCATTGATTCCAGTCTCCTGGCATTGGGCCTTCTCCAATACGGCGCCGGTCGACCAGGCATAGAATTATTATAAACTATAGAACCGTAGAAACGGCGGTAGCCCAGTGGGTAACCATGGACTCTGAAGCGGAAGACCCAGGTTCGACTCCCGGTGCGTGCATGTACCAATGACTTTGTTTCCTAAGTACATTTGTAAAGTTTTAGTAGCAATACCACTCGCTAACTGTGAAGGAAAACATCGTGAGGAAACCTGGGTGTCGGATGTGTTCAAATACCTCAGCGCTTGAAATGCCAATGCGCGGAGGGCACGCGTAGTATTTAAGCTCTCTGTCTCTCTCTCTCTGTGAGAGAAGGCCAATGCTTTGTAGTGGGTTATTTATAGACTACATAAAAAAGAAAACTGTAGTACTAGCTTTAAAAGGCAAAAAATTGGTAGCTAAACTGGCATGCTTAGGGTAGCCAGTTGCGCTATTAATGGGGATCTCGCTTCAAACTTACAAACTTCCACCAACCCGGACTTGGCCCCCGTGGTGGAGTATGACCTAACCTTCTTGCGATGCAGGAAGAGACCCGTGCCCCAGCATTGGGGGCATACCAGGGTTGATATCGAAAAGCCAAGCGCATGTAATAATTGTAGTCTGATCGTGAACCACTTTGCTGATTTTTGTCGCTGATCAAATATTTATTTTGTTGGTCTTTCATTTGTCACCGATATGAAGGCCTTATTGAAGCGAACTTACGTAACCAGCGTTACTTTAGCGCCATAAAAACCGGCCCATCCTCGTCACAGCTTTACCCCACATGTGCACGTCAAGCCCACGCGTGTCGGCGAAAAAACAGCCATTAAATAATAAACGGTCGGACTCATAGATATTTTGTCGGCACGGTGACATTTCGTAACTTTTTCTTACTCGTAATACTCACGTGTGGCGAGATACTTTGTCGGCAACTTGACATTTCTTAACCTTTCCCTACTCGTAATAATCACGTGTGGTGAGATAATTTGTCGGCAAGTTGATATTTGTATGGAATCAGGCGTTACTTTGCGAAAATCCGTAAGATCGTTAATACGTGAAAATGAAAATCATTAAAACGGAACATCGCATCGACAACCATAAAGTACGATACAATACAATACGACATTTTTAGGACTATAGAACAGTTGACTCGCGCCGTCATGCTACAGTCTCCCTGCGTTCCGAGATGCGATGAAATCGATTACAGCGCGAATCCGACCAAATATAGTAGTCCCAAAGTATCTCGCACGAAATAGGGTTCTTGTGCCTACTGCACTTATATGGATTGGCACTGTAATCGATTTCATAGCATCTCAGAACCCACCCTCTGTTAGCTTTTAGAATATACCTCGGGCTCCAAAGTAGGCCTCGGTTTTCGCCGAAAGTACACGAGTATAGTACTACTTCCTGCTCTGTATAAAACTTTTCTTCACTGTTTTTGAGAGTTATGTTTAAGTGTCATATTTATTATTAATTGAAAAAAGTCACATACAATCAAATTACATTATACCAAGAAAATTAAGAAATAATAATTAGTGTAATAATAATATAAGTGTCATATTAGTTCCGATATTCCTATTTCACGAATATATCTATAAGGGTCGTCCCAGGCGGACATACATCGACCAGATAGGGGATGTATTAGCAAAGGGAAAGATAAAAAGAAGCCGGAACCGGCGTGCGTGCATGCAACGACTTATGAACGTTGATGAAGCGAAGGTGATCTGTCAGGATCGTGGCAAGTGGCAGTCCCTGGTCTCCGCCTACCCCTCTGGGATACAGGCGTGAGGTTATGTATGTATGAATATATTTGATTCTATCCTATAGTAGCCGAGGTATATTCTAAAAGCTAAAAGACTATACCCCAGTCGCCCATATCGCGCGCGAGATAGTGAACCATGGAACTGAGGCTGATTCGCCGTCAAAGATTCAGTAAACGTGACAGAGCGTTGCCCACCACATGCTTGCTTAATTGAGCCGATAATTTTACCGCTTAGGGTGTAGTGAATGAAATGTTACTAAAGAACACGTGTTCCCTGGTTATTAGGAGCCTTGTTAGTTTGTCAATGACTTTTTTCGTTTGTTTGCCAGGGTAATATTATAAAAAACTTACGCTACGTTTCCTGGTTATTTAAGTGGTTCTAAAAGTTAGGAAGTCATGGTTGGGTAGTACGATGCGCGAGTCATATGCTTTGCGGCGGTCAAATGTCAGGATTTGACAATTGATGTACTGGAAAGTCGCGACTTTTAACATTTGAACGCGGGATTAGCGACATCGTACCATCCAGGCAGGGACGCGATTCTGATAGTACAATATTCTTCTTCTTGGGTCCTTTAACTCCTAGGGGAGCATAGGGTCTCAACCGCAGATTTCCACTTCTGACGGTGGTTCGCGGCAGCTTCCAATTCGGGCCAGCTAGTGCATATCGACTTGGCCTCTTGGTCTATAGTACAATATAGACCTGTTTAATATAATATCCAACTGTGTATAAGCATCGATACCAACCCTTGTATGACCCCGCTGCTGGGGCACGGCTCTCTTCCAGGAGGATACGCCATACTCCACCATGAGGGCATCGCGAATCATTAATAAATACGACTTAATTTAAACAAAACTCCGCGCAGTGGTGATGAGAAAATTTTCTTCATGTCATTTTCTTTTCATCGCGAGATGGACACCAAACAGTTTATTTTTGGTAATTTGACTTTAAACTAAAGTCTGAAGAAATCTAAGACAGATCCCGTGTCCTCCGACAACGAGACTCGAAATACGTATATTATGGTTAATAATGAGTCATTTGTGCAATTTATTGGTCGCGCATTATTAACGAAATGTTTGGTTTTAATCAGAATTATCATTTTGTTGTCTATTGTAGACTCCACAATAGGGCGACAACAATCTAGGGCGACTCGTGGTTGCCCTAGATTAGGCAATTAATGACAATATTTTATTTATAAAATATAAAATATAAATAAATATTTCCTGAGGTTGTTCCTGTTGTTCCTCTTAAAACCATGTTCCTGAGGTTGTTACACGCTATTTTATGCATATTATAACATAATTATAATAAAAAATACCATTTTCTAAGGTTAACACGAGCACTAGACACAATTAAAATTGTTTTTATACGGATTTATGCTCGTTTATTACATTTTTACAATTTTCCGACGTTTCGGCACTTTTTCGGGTGTCATCCGAGACCACGGCACCCGAAAAAGTGCCGAAACGTCGAAAAATTGTACAAATGTAATAAACGAGCATAAATCCGTATAAAAACCGTTTTAAAAAAATACCATTTTTTCATTTCAAAATGTGAAATTTCAAATTGACTTTCAAAGTCCAGTCGCCACAAAGATGTCAAACGACAAATGCCACTCCGCTTTTCGCAATAACAGCCCGGTGGGCTCTCCGTCTGTATTTTACTTAGCTCTCATTAAAGTGTTGATTCAATTTTCGTCGCGGATTATCGCGAGAATAAATTACTTCAGGTGACTGGGGCACGAACCTGCGAACAAAGAAAAGACAAATTATAGGCGGGAATATCAAATACTGCGGCGATGCGCCTCCAAGGAGCGCTGAACGTACAATTTATAAGAACGGATTAACGGAACACGGTCCCAAAAGAACGGATTAGGGAGGATAAATTATTTGACAAATTGAAGAACACAAAAAACAAAGTGCTTATCGGAGTTGCTTCGTTGCTTAAGAAAATACTGGGTCACGTCGGAGTGTGGAACTTATATTGAATGAATGAAAATTCTTTATTGCACTAAAACAAATTTGTACAAATGCGAGCTTAATACTAGATAGTATTTTCTTCCAGCTAACCTACGATAATGCGGACAGTGGAAGGGATAGTGCCACTAAACAATATAATATTAATTTATATTCGTAAATATATTATTACAATATGTACAAATATATATTTCGAATGTGAGTGCAAGCGCTGGTATGGGACGTCCCAGGCGGACATACATCGACCAAATAGGGGATGTACTAGCGAAGGGAAAAATAAAAAGTACCCGGAACCGGCGTGCGTTCATGCAACGACTTATGAAGGTTGAGTGATTGATGAAGCGAAGGTGATCTGTCAGGATCGTGGCAAGTGGCAGTCCCTGGTCTCTGCCTACTCCCTCCGGGATACAAGCGTGAGTGAGGTTATGTACGTATGTATACATGTATTCGTTAAATATCGGCTTAAGGTCTAAAAAAACATGGCACAGACCGCAACACTCGCCGATATCTAACCCATTACGTAGTATCATCATCATCAATCATTTCTACTTATGTCGCATGCAATAATGCCCACAAAGAAACAGCCTCTCCGTAGACTACTCAGTCAATGCGACAAAACAGTACTTTACTGCAGCGGCCAGCAAAAGAGGCATTGATAGACGAACGTGTAAATGTGGGGCGAGACGAAGAAGGGACCCACATAAGTTCATCAATGCCCAGTTGGAAGTTTGTTAGTATTTTTCGAAAATAATACGCGGAAATTAAAACTAAGTACGTAGTATGTGCCTAGGCAAAACGTTTTATTCGAAGATACGAACAACATAAATTTTGCCCGCGTTAATACGTTCATTTGTTTTTTTTTTTTTCAATTTAAAGGTTCTATTTGCAAGCCAGATCGAAATTTAAACAAAAGCTTTGGTAGGTTACTTGTTTGGTTGCCCACGTTTCAGAGTAAAAGACTGTTCCTTTTTTAAATTACACAAGAGATTAGTTTACTATGTATCTGGCCGCTATAAAACAACAGATATAGATTTTCTTTAAACAATTTTTCAGGGTAGCCGCCCCCATGTATTTGGCCAGTACACCAATTCCGATTTATCCCAAAGAAGGTTGTCCAAATAATGCTCAAATCTCCAAGCATGTTCGAGAAAAATAAACAATCTGCAAGAAGGCGGTGCCTTATTATGGAGGAAATAAAAGGCAAAAGTTTCGCAAGCAGTCACGAGACTCTCGAGCACGAAGAGACTCCAGAATCGCGACCCGTCATTACTATTCCACGATCCGAAGCACACACTGCAAGTTTTTGAAGGGGGAGAGAATAGTATAAAAACAATTGAATGCAGATGGATGGAATTTCACACGGAACGAGACTGACTACAGAAATAGACGGCAGTACTTTAGATTGAACTGTCGATGTACGCTCAATAACGTTACGATGGCGGCCATTTAAACTGAGAATATGGATAGGATAAAGAAAAAAATACGAAAAACAATAGAGCGAATATGGGTGGAAGGGCCGGCGCCCCAGGATAAGACGCCCTAGGCGGACTTGCGTCGATCAATTAAAGGATGGAAGCTTAAGGCAAGGTCAAAGGCGCTTGAAAACGGGAATTGTTGCGCATACTGCGATAAATGTTTTTTGTTTTGCTAATCCTTTTAAAAATTTGGCAGACTATTAGAAGGATTCTGATATCGGAGGCAGTTTAAATGAATATGTTGCGGAATGGACTGTATAAACAGGAAAACTAATGGAAAACGGGTAAATCGATGTGTACTACCAAAAATCTTCCAAAAAAATGGTGACAACCAGAGTCACATGAGAAAGAAAAGTCAATAAACCGAAAAATATACAAATTATAAAATGAATCCAAGGAGTCTTGAACTAAATATATGATTAATTTTTCGTCCACCAGTCTGGTGGATCGACGATCAAAAACAGATTCTTGGCAGCGGTTGGATGAAAATGGCCGAGGACCGAGAGAAGTGGCGTGCCGGGGAGGCCTATGTCCAGCGGTGGCCGATTATGGACTTCTAGATATGTTTCGTTACTCGTATCAAATAGCAGCATCAATTTATCATTGAACTCCATCACCTAACTTGTTTTTGTCCTCCATAGAAAAAAAGAGTATGGGGAAAAGTTTCTCCATAATTTACTGATTTTATCGCAGTTTTCTGAACAGAATAACCAGCACAAGTTGCAGAAATTGCCTGACCGTTTGACGGGAATTTTGTGGGGAAAATTACAATAAAATATTATTGGAATTTTGGCATGAAAATTAGAATAGAGGGCGGTAAGCCGAGAGTTATAGGCAAAGATAGAATGAAGTTATTTCTTAGGGTTCCGTAAGTGCTACTATGAACTTGGAGCTTCGTTGTCATCCTGATTACGGGTTGAACTTAGTAGGCTACTAACTCAAGGAATCTCCTTCTTGTATTTTTTTAAGCTTAATTTGTAACCCTGCATACTACAAGGCAAATAAATGAATAATAAAATACCGAGGTTAATAACGCTGCTCTTAAGTGAAATATGCTGTCTCGCTCGCTCAATTGAGTAAAATTTTGATAATTGTCTGATTATGAATTAAATGTATTAATTAAATTACGAACATTTCAAACACATTTGTTTTCCTATAAGTAGTTTGTAATAAAGATAATTGTAAACGGTGACAAGCACCTTAAGCTTTTTTATGAAATTTATAGATTCGATCCAAGAACCTAGTAAAACTAATCATGCAAGTGATGCAAATGACTTCAGCCAGATGTTGCTGCCTGTACGTAATACAGAGAGTATTTTAGAAGTTCAAAATTTCACGGATGCCGGTAAGTCGCCCATTACCGGTAGCGCTGGCCCGGTTAGCCAGAGGTCGCGGGTTCGAGTCCCGGCATGGGTGGAATTTTTAGCCTCTAAATAGGTTTTTTAAAACTTTCCTTAGCACGGGTTAATGCATTACAAAAAAGGATTCATAAAGTGATCATATTTGTTGTTTAAATTTTATGATCGCAGGATCGGCGCGGTGGAAGCGCACTAGAACGCCAGCCCCACATTCGGGAGGTTCGAATCCCACCACGTACCAATGACTTTGCCTTCTAAGTTACGTTCATTCGTGAAATTGTAGTACCAATACCACTTGCTAACCGTGAAGGAAAACATCGTGAGAAAACCTGAGTGTCTGAGGTGTTCTCACACCTTGGCGCTTAAAATTGTCGATCCGCGGTGGGCACGCGTGGTAATTTATCCAGTACCTCTCACTGCGAGAAGGCCTGTGCCCTACAGTGGACGTATGCATATGAAATTATCGTAGCAGTCACATCTATTGTAAGCATTTATAGGTCAGAAATATAAGGATTATTATCTTTTATTTATTGGCAGATCCGTGGTTTTAGTAGCCCCATCCTTTGCCTATATATTGCATAAAGGGTACGATGGAATTGTTATGGTAACCTTGTGACAAAGATTCCCAAAATAATATAGAGTTAAAAAAATCCTTTGCAGACTAATAACTCTGCCAAATACTGGTAAATAATTTGCACGTAGATACAGAACCTTTCTAATCTTCCCCGCCACGCTCCTGGCCGAAAATACAATAAAATTCTTGGATATTTTTCGAACATTCTGGAATATTTTTGCGACTCGTTAACGTACCGAGTAACCGGCGCCATCGCTTTAAAGATATGAAAATGGTATATTTTATTTCAATTTAGGAATTCGTGCGCGGTATTTTAAGTAGCACCTCGGTACAGAGTTCGTCGCTTCTCTCTGACTGCGTTATTGAAAAAGAAATGTGAAATGAAAAATGTAATTTGAAGTTAATCCCGATCATAGAGACTGCATTTCAGAGAGAGGAATTGCTAGGTCGTGGGACTTACTCGTACATATATATAATAAAATTTATACGTTCTTATTTTAAAATCTTTGATAAGAATATTCTTTATTGTACACCAGAGTACATATTATAAAACATGTAAATATACAGATACATGTAATATCATTTCACTAAAACACTCCTCAAGTGCAGTTTAAATAGCCATTGGGGGAAGACCAAGTGATATTGCATTTGATGAGCGTTTTAAGCGTCAAACGCCATTTACCCGCCAAGCAAGCAAGCACCAAGCCCGGGTTGGTGGAGGATTCTAAGACAGTGGCGGGTCTTACTGTCGGAAGTTATCAAGCCGCCCATAAGGCGCTGACATGGTTTAACGACTACCATTACATGACAACCGGCACCAACAGCTTAGCGTGCCTTGCGAAGCACGGAAGCGCTCGGAAACAATGCCACTAGCGGCAGTCACGGGACGGTCACCCATCCTGCACGTGAGCGCGCCTGTTGAAGCGTAACTCAAGTGATTAATCCCAATCATTCGGTTCGACTAGGCCACGAGCGATTTGAGCGAATCAATTCATTGATTTGAATAAATGTATTGAATTTAGAAGGCGGTAGGAGGACAATGGACGAGTTAGCAGGGGTCCGGATCCTCAAAATCTGGACTTGTTGGCTGCCAGAGGTACGCGCCGCACAATATGTAGTTTTTTGTTTTTTTTTTCACGACAAGCAAAGATTTACAGATTAAAAACATCTTTGATTTTGAAACGCACATCACGAAATCGTAAGATTTTTTTTTTATCAAATCCTCGTTTCGGTTTTTAGTACGAATGACACCTATAGCATTTTGGCCACGTTTAATTGGCCCAAAACGGACGGAACGACTCAATGGACCCTGATTGGCCATTGTTGTACAGTTGACAAGAGAGCTGAGCCATGGCTAAACTTCAACAATACTTTATCAAAAGCAGGTATGTTTTTTTGAATGCGTCGTTATTTTTTGTGGAATTCTCGCAGCTCGCATGTATGGTTATATCTCTGTAAGCAAGCACAGACAGATGACAAACGTACAGGTAATGCGACTCTATACTCTATCGGCCTTACTAATAAAGGTTATGAGCTGCGTATACAACCGTTACGCGAGGTTTGACAAACTGGTTATTTGTACGCTAAATGCGATTAATCCAGTTTAAATTGATATACGTCAAATAGTTATTCAGAGTGTATAACTTATTTATTAGTAAGGCCGTATGCCTTTACGATAGGAACAAAAATGTACAGTGCGAATGTTTGTTAGTAAGCATAGGTAATTAGCGAAAATTTCAGGTTGGGTAACATTGAGTTAATATCGATATTTTCCAATAGTAACACTCGTTAATATATTAAATCACTGATATTTAATCGTTTAAGCATCGTCGAATTGGTTTCCTACTCGAACAAAAATTGCGCTGTTAAACGTGATATTTTGTAAACTGAACTAAGTACTTGAACTAAGGGTACCTACCATAAAAGCTACGGAACCCTAAAAACGTAAGAAAAGGTTGTTTTTTTTGTATTTATACTGAAGAACAAAAAGAAAAAAAGAACTAAACCTTAGATTTAAGAAATCATGGTTGTAATTTTTTTCCGGTTGTGCTCTATTTACGAGTATCTAACCTAACTAAAAATCAATTCGTTGTCCAATATCTCACACAATTGGGATTCAGCGGTCCTCTATCTTCTTTCTAACCCCTACAACACTGCATCCCCACAGAAACGTAACAAAATTGCAGCAGCTTCCGCTTAGGGGTTACCAGATTCAACAATACCCACCAAGTCCACAATTTTCGGCAAATTTCCGCAAATTTTGTGACAATGTTTAATTTAAACAATGTATTCTTTACATTGAATATTGCGAAGTGAGGGGAAGACTTCAAAAGACAAACAGTTGCTGAACGTAATTTCCGCCGTTCAATGATATAATATTAGACAGTTAACGAAACTCTCTCATCGCCATTATTTAATATTTCACAAAAAAAGTTCAAAGTTCAGACAAATTCCACGTTTCCTGACAATAGGTTCAAATGCCGGACATGACTAGGAAATTATTATGTGACAACCCTACTACCGTGGTATTGTATTTAAAGCCGGTAATAGAGTATTCAGTGAGGGCCGGTGTATAAAATTTATTAATCTCCATTAAGCTATCGTACTCTTTCAAAAATCCTGACAAATTTGACGTTATAATCTTGTTACGCACTAACCCGTGCTAAGGAAGCCAGAGGTCGCGGGTTCGAGTCCCGGCATGGGTGGAATTTTTAGCCTCTAAATAGGTTTTTAAAATATCAACGTTTTCCCGATTTCCTGACGGAGAGTCCTAATTCTCTACATGTGCGCCAAATCTCTTTCACCTGGTAACCCTACTACCCCGGTATTGGATTTCGAGCCGGTAATGATATTGGTTGCGCCGCTCAAGCGCATAGGCTGCGGAAGGATTGGAAAGACACGTCAAATCGCACTGCGAACTAAAGCTGTCCACTCGTCAAAAACGTTTGAGGAAACCAATATAGTACAGTTGCTATACCATGCATGTATACTTTGGGTGTCTAGCTTAAATCTAGTATATACTACAATTATATTGTACTAAGGTTTTTACCTGTTTCACGTGCCTAATAAACCAAATAATTCAATAAATAGCATTCGCTAACCGTGAAGGAAATGTCTGAATTGCTCACATCTTAGCGCTTGAACTTGCCGTTCCGCGGTGGGCATAAGTGTTATTTAATCCCATATTCTGTCTTTCTGAGAGAAGGCCTCTGCCCAGCTGTGGGACATATACAGGTTACATTGAAAAAAGTAATACTGCCCACCCGATATATACACTTGGAGTAACTGCAAATTTGGTATCCTTGTTAGGAACTTATAAAGTCACAATAGGTTGTAACGGTGCAAACCTTTTTACATCATTTTTTATATTTCTTTAATTCTATCCATCATTTTTAAATTAATTCACACATTTTTGAGGGCGAGATAAATAGTCGTTGCTTAGCCCAAGTCCGTACTCATGCTTCCCTAAGCATTACTTCAGGTTAACTTAGCTAAGTATCAATGCGTTACTAAAATAGACGTTTGCTTAGCTAAGCATGTTCTTAGGCCAATGCATGGGTTTCGCGACTTAGAGAGTGCCAAAGTACTGTCTATGATAGACAAATCGATTCTTAAGCAAGTGCTTTCGCTAAGACTCGTTCTTAGAAGCGACTATTTATCTCGCCCTGAGATTTTCCTCATTTTTAGCATCACTACATCTTGACTAGACCTGACTATTTTAACTTGCTTATACCAGTTTTATCCAGTTTTCTGTTAATATTTCGTTCCAGTTTTATTATTTATAAAAGTTTTACAACTCTACAAGTAATTTAGTAAAAATATTCATGCCACACCTGGCAATAAAGTGGCTTTTTCCGCACGCTGCGTGTACGGAAAAAGCCGCTTTCTGGCCAAGTGTAGACATAAAAAGATGTACACAACACGGGAGGTAATAAAGAAAGCTCTCGATCGCATATTTACGTCCCACGCTTGTAGCTCGGGCCGCAAACTTCTGCGATCTCGGTCTTTCTTTGTATTACCTTCCTAGTTGTGTAATGTACTATTATGAGTTCAGTTAGTACTTTCGTAGTAATTTTAATACAAACTGTGTCTGTTCGGTTTTTAGTCGAAATAATACGGATGTTTTGGGCGGCTTGCTCTTAAACTCTCGTTTATTAAATAGAATAAATATCCAAGTGACCGAGTTGACAGACACACATCAATTTCATCTAAGGATAGCTCTACAAAGATCATGGTCATGGTCAAAGTATTTTATTCAAAATTGCACAGAAACTGCGACTTATTTAACGTTACAAAATAAACTAGGTATACATTTCAAAATCTAGATTATTTTGAAAGAAAAAGAATAGACAAAAAACTCCGAACATAGTTGTTTCAAAGTCCTTAATTAACAGAAATTAAATAATTATTATAAAACATAGAACTCATGCATTGTATATGAGTTCTATGTTTATGAATTATTATGAATTCCAGACGACATCATTGTCATCTAAATCGTACAAATATACAAACTTTGTGTCGTGTAAGCCCCTGGTAACGAGTGAATACGCTGCTTAGCCCCGAGGCGTTGCTCAGTCTGGAAACCGGTTACTTACCCCATTCACTCGATACAGTTTCGATATTAAGGCGACAAAGTAGCGGAGCCGGCAATCGGAAGTCATCGGGGAGACACTTCACTGGGGCCCCTCATATTTCTGCGCTTTGCCGAGAAATATACAACATCAGAAGGTTGACCGGCAGCAGCAGTTCGACGTACGGCGCGATAAACGCTTACTATCTAGCTTTACTTCACTACGTAGGTATAGTAAGATCATCATGAGATTTCCAGACTTAGCCTCATAGTAGGGCCACTGTACGTAGCAAGCGCTGAGGTATGTTGACACTTCAGACACTTTTCTCACGATGTTTTCTTTCACGGTTAGCGAGTGGTATTGCTAATATGACAAGACAATTGTACATAATTTAAAAATAAAAGTCATTGTTACATGCCGGGATTTAAACCCACACACTTCTGATTGAGAAGCCGGCGATCTACGGCTGCGGTACCAACGCTCTTAGAAAGATCATCTAATTGTCGAAGCAAACAGGCGGATTGTTTTATAAATATATTTTTTCATTAATTACTTCTGATTCATTAATGAATTAACCATCAAGCTTTAGCTGTAGACCACAAAAAGTGGAGCGCTATTTGAAGAAATGAGAACAAAGTTCTACTATGCATAAGTTTGCTATCTTGCAACATTTTTAGTAAGCTGCGGCAGACACAAACACCACAATATCTGACTCCAATTCTATCTAGGTAGTGCGCCGATTAGTACTGAGTTTCCCTGCTTCTCTAAATATTTCAGACCCATGTGAGCGCATTTTTCAGACTTTACGATCGCGCCAGATCGTCGAACTAATGCTTTGAGAAATCTACAATTTTTGTAACTGTCGTTTGTGACGGTGGCGACGTTCACGGCTGAGAGAAATTCAATTCAATATATTCTTTTACGTGATATAATTTTCGTAGTAATGTATTACGCATGACACGCATGCGCTTTATTCAGTTGCTTTAAAGACGAATTTACAATGGTATTTCTTAATGATTCGCGATACTCATATACAGTTATATAGTAAAAGGGTCTAATCGAGATTATTTAATAGGTAAAATGTATTCGCCACTTCAGTCTACCCGTAACTGCAATGGTCCCGTCGGGAAATAAAGTTTTAATTAATAAATAATCGCGATTATAGATAGATAGATAGAATATTCTTTATTGCATGTACACCAAGGATTACATAAGAGACTTATAAAATACCAGTACAGTACAGTGGCGGCCTTATTACTAAAAGTAATTTCTTCCAGACAACCATTGACGGAAAAGAAGAAACGGAAACTGAAATACGGGTAGTCGGCGCAACTAAACAATATTAGATAACATATTATTTTATAGTTATACCCGTTTAAGTTACAACTACAAAGGTCTGTCAAAGCTGCTGTCGGATAAATTAATTATACTTTATTGCACACAAACATTTCACAGGACACAGCATAAGAAATTTAACATGTTACAAGGCGTTTTTATCTCTGTAAGAGATTTTTGTAAGGGATAAAATAAAGCTTATTAATATCATGCATCGCTGTCCATGTCGTCTTTCCAGTCGGTAATTACAATAAAAATAAATAAGACTCCAACGAGTGCCTCGATGTAGAAAACTAATTCCATCCACTTATATGCGACATTCAAAGCAGCAGGACCGGAAAATAATCGCCTACTTCCCCCGAGAGTGCTTTTAAAATTGTCTTCTCAGAGATAAATCAGAACGCAAACGGAGAGCCATCCGTCCGTCAAGATTTCCAATTTCAGTTAACATTCTTCTCTGAGCCCACAATAGAATCACCTGGAAAGTCAATTATCATGTGCTTTTGGGGGCCTATTTTTAAGTTTTGGGCATAATAATATTACTAAGGGTATACAAGATAGAGAAAGATAGAAGACAAAGAATAGTAGTAGGCCTAGTGCGGAGGCCACCGGAAGGCGTACTTTCAAAGTTATTTTAATTTTGGTGTAAATGTAATACTTGTAACCTTTTTGGTCTCTTCTTGGGATGCGCCCGACCCGTGCCCCAGCAGTGGGGACATACAAATGATATCGAACCTTTTTAGTAAATAAATAATTTTTATTTGTGGCATAAACTGTTACGCTGTGAAAGAAGAAAGCATGGAAAAGTTCCAGCAAATTTCACTTGTTTTATGCATTCAATATTCAAACAAACAGGTTCTCTTGAAACTGTAATCCTCAACGTGATAGTAAAATGACGACTATTTCTTCAATATCGATGCGAAAACCACTTACAAAAATGTGGTATTGTGAAACAGCAGAAAAGTTGGTTAATGAGCAAGAAAAAACAATGAAAAGGAAAAATATACAAACTCATAAAATGACGAAAAGAAGTCTTTAACAGTTTAAATTATTCCGTGGGTTCGATTACAAATGGCCTCAGTCTGGGTATAGGTACCTCTATGGACCACAGCACAAGGTATCCTAGTTTGGGACCAGCGCCTTGATCATGTAACTTTTCACGTATATGACGTGTGCGAAAGCGGAAAGTTTACTTAGCTCTACCGTATAGATATGTAGCGTGACATGTATCACACACATAGAGCGGTGATAGCGGAGCGGTGTAGAACTCCGGCTTCTCAATCAGGAGGTCGTGGGTTCGAATCCCAGCATGTAGCAATGACTTTGTTTTCTAAGTTATGTACATTTGTGAGATTATAGTAGCAATACTACTCGCTGACGGTGAAGGAAACCCTAGTGTCTGAGGTGTTAGCGTAACTCAACGCTTGCTACGTACAATGGCCCAACTATGAGGCTAAGTGCGGAAATCTCAGGTCTAACTATGTATCATACATAATGGAAACCGCATTTGAGTGGATATCTAATACGTGACAGTGATATTGAACCACATAATTTTACGACAAAGTCCAGTAGATATTTCGTTTTTGCACACACATGTACTCGTATTATACGTGAAACGTTATGAATGAAGACGTAAGACAAGCGATTGTGTTATGTGGAAGTTATTTATTTATATGTTTTCCAGGTCTTCCGCACTAGAGCCCGTTGTATTACGTTTAAGGTTAGCGCCTAATTAAATTAAAGGGAAGGAAGCTAGTGTTCCTTTTGTTGTATTTATTTAGAGTTCATTTGAAGTTGGAAGTAGGCCCGTGGGGGACATAGGGGCGGTGTTACTGTTACCTTAATGGGGATCTATTGTGTGTTACTTTCCGTCGTTTAATCGCGATATTGCCGGCCAATTCACGGCTATTGTGTTTGCCTCTGCTTTTATTGGGCACCGGCTATTTGAGACGTCCATCGGTGCGACCCGGCGAGGCTAATGAAAAGTTTTGGGGCCCATTGGCCGTAATATTTCTTAATGACTAGCGTTGCTCGTACACAGGCATACCTTGGATATCAATATATCCGGCATATGCTGGATGCGGCAAGCTGAAGACAGGGCGCTATGGCGCTCATAAGGGGAGGGCTATGTCCAGCAGTGGCCTACATAATATAGCTTGAAGAAGAAGAAGAAGAAGGTATATATAGATGGCAGTCGTTAAGTCAAGTCAGATGCCTTAGGGCGGCTTCAAAACTGCTGGCAGTAACACCAGCCACTATTCTTGCAAGCCTCCACCAACCTGGACTTGGCCCCCGTGGTGGAGTATGGCCTATACTTTCCACAGGGTAGACCCGTGCCCCTCGGTGGGGACAAAATGGGTTGATGATGATGAGATGTTGTAACTAATATACGTTAAGGACATCATTCAGGAAACTGAAGTCTTTTCAGTTCCAAGTCAATTCATTCACAATTTCGAAAATATATGTAACCATCATAATGTTGATACTAGGATTAAACATGTAATTTGTACAATTTAGACTTCAGTGCAAAAGTTAATACATTCTTTATGAGGTACAGGGTTATACGGTTCTGCAGTAAGATTCTCAAGATATCTTGAGAAATTTGACAATAACTGATGCGGTTTAAAAATGTGTTAGGCATACTCAGTGCAAAAAAGCCTATAATAAAGATTAAGTATTATTTGTAAGGACAGCGATGTCTGATATTGTTAATAAACTTATTGTTAATAAACAATACTTATTGTTATAAACGATTGCATCTAGAGTAGTGTAAATTAAAGTTGATAACTCTGTTAATTAAATTAACAAATGTTTAGAAAAAAATTATGTGGTGTTTCTTTGTTAGCTTCTTCTATTAATTATGAAACTAACATCTTTGACATTTATTAAATAAACATTTCGTTTTTATAATGAATTTTCTTTTTATTCGACTATTAGCTATTATTGTGCCCCGCGGTGTTTCGCCGGTACATCGAACACGTTTGAAACTTTGTGTCGTTTCCACATCAATGATTCTGTGTTCGAAATAAGGCACTCTGGTTTCCTTTTCTGTCCGATTATTGATAAGCCATTTTTGCCCCAAGAAAGAAAGTAAGGAAACGGATCGAGTTTCATTGAAGGGAACGCCAAAATTCAAGGGCGAACGACGCAATACAATACCCTTTTAGAAAGGATCGGGCTATGGAAAGAACTCCCCAATATGTGTACCTTGAACGTTACAACAAAACTCGCCCAGGGGCGCTTATCCCAACGTGTTAAAAGCGAATATCGTACAAACCTGACTCCTACTTTCGTCGGTTTACTGTACGTAGTATTCCAGAATTGAATGAGCTATATTATTCTCGCAACAGCTACCTATTTCCCCAACATAAATGCCTAGTATAGTTTAGCAGATAACTTGAACAAAAAACCGCGCAGTCTGAATTAATTTCCAATGGACACGTATAAGCTGTTTTTTTTATCGTTTGGCCCGCGTCGACAATCGAAATGACTTGAAATGATGTACTTCGGTACATACTTCGAATCTCACGAAATGAGACTCGAAGTATGTACCCAAAAATGCGTCGTTTTTGGGCATTATATGCATATTAGCAAAAGACGCCTACGTCTTTGTGTCTTTTGCACTCAAGTCCTGTGTTTTTAAAGATCAGGATCATTTGGCGCGCGCGGCGAAGCGCTCGTGGCCTAGCCGAACCGAGTGATTGGAAACAATCACTTAAGTTAAGCAACAACAGGCGCGGTCAGGTGCAGGATGGGTGAGCGTCCCGTGACTACCGCTTGTGGCAATTTTTCCGTGCTTCCGTGCTTCGCAAGGCACATTAAACCGTTGGTGCCGGCAGTCATGTGATGACAGTCGTTAAGCCATGTCAGAAGCCTTATGGGCGGCATGATAACTTCGGACAATAAGGTTCGCCCTGTCTTACCTCCACCAACCTGGATTTGGCCCCCGTGGTGGAGTATGGCCAAACCTTCCTGCGATACAGGTCTCTTCCGGAGACCCGTAATCAGTTTTTATTAGGATCTTGGCTAGTAGCAATACTTGGGAATTGCGTATAAACACAAACTTTAAGCAAAATACCTTCATCAAGCACGGTCCACAATTCCATCGCAATTTATACCTCGGCACCTCACGGGGTCCAGTCCAGAGTTGGTTTGGCTAACCGGGGGTTATATTGGCGCGGCAGCCCGCAAGGCACCCGGGGGGGCTATTCCGACGATGTTGCTTTAATAGCAATCTATCGAGCGCTATCAGCATCAGCCCCCAGTTTAATTACAAGCGTTCATTTGGACGCTCACTGTGCTGGGCTGTTTCTTCGGTTGTGCGGCTTCAATGGGGCGGTTCATTAACAAAACATCCTTTAGATTCATCAATTAAGGATAGTAAATATTCGTGTATATATTGTATATGTGAATTCCACACTGACCCCCTAATGTGTAAGATTAGATAAGATAAGAATATTCTTTATTGTACACCAGGAAAAAAACAAACATAAATTAAAGATACAGTACAATTGGTGGCCTTATTGCTTAGAGCAATTTCTTCCAACCTACAATGGAGAGTTGCTGAGTTGTTGTGTACTCAGTATAAAACTATATCATGGTTATTATAATGTAACATGGCCAGCCAATAAATGAATTAATTAAATTTTAACATAGCTATTTCTAATTCCGGAGTTTAAGGGACTAAGTAAAGTAAACTAGTATATTTTAGAGCCACAGTACCGAGTAGAGTTAATAATACCTGGTGTACATACAAATGAAGTTAAAAAAAACTGGTACCCAAGAGACAAAAAATATTGTGGTTACATGGTGAAAAACTATATTTATGGTCACATTGAATGATAAGATAAGAAAATAATATTCTTTATTCTACAGCAGAGTACATCTTATGAAACATGTAAAGATACAGAGTACAATTGGCAGCCTTATTGCTAAAAGCAATTTCTTCGAGACAACCTTATGACGTAAAGTTGCACAAGGAAATAAGAGACGGGTAGTCGTCGGTGCAAATATGAATATAACAATATACTACTTATAAATACAGATAACAATATATCTTCATAAACAGTATTGATACTGAAACAAGGAAAATTGCATCGGATCCCACGCTTCACTAGAGTCTGTGTTGTGTTAATTCAGATCAAAATAAACATTATAAAAGTTTAAATATTAATGAACAATTTTATATCATAATTTTTTTATCATACAATCATAAATGATTGAAGAGATAAAAAATTGTTACGGAAAAGACTTGTTGTTTCCAGTCTCCGTACTCTGAAGTGTGATGGAGCCCGAGAGTTTATCATACGTTGCAGGTTTTACACAATCGGCACAATGGGATCGTCCTGTGAAACTCGCAATGCAATATAAATTCGCTGGCTCTCAGGCGACTGCGTACCGGCCTGACATGACGTTCAAAGTAGCATTGTAATGTAAACGTGGAATCATGTCAAGCAGTGTAAAGACTGCAAGACATGACGTAAAGGCGCATTTGCCGTCGAGTGTACAATGCGCATATTTCCATACTCCAATTTCAATCACGGGCAAAGTTTCGAACGCTAAGTGGGGCAGCTGGGAAACTTATCTACGCACGTGGCGCGACGTTCCTAAAAAAAAATACTTATTAATAAAAATTACTAAATGCGTGGTACTTATTAATAAAAAATACTACGTAATAAAATTACTAAATGCGTAGTAATTTTTATTAATAAGCATTTTTTGTTAATTTTAGATTATGCGACTCTAAATATTATTGATATATTGTAATACTGATTTTCATACGCCATGTCGAAGTGTTATCAGACTTTCTTTCCTTCGGTCGCCACTGTAATGCTTGTATGTGTTTTTCTATTCTATAAATAAACAATTTCAATCTCGATTTGCCGTAGAGTGTACAATGCACATATTTCCATGCTTCAATTTCACGGGCAAAGTGTCGTTCGGAAAGCGGGGCAACTGATAAACTTTTCTACCCACTTAGCGCGCAGCTTCGTCCGCCAAGATTCACTCTGTATGTTGCTATTCACAATGTAGCATTGTGATGTAAACGGGGAATCACGTCAAGCAGTGTAAAGACTGCAAGACATGATGTAAAGGCGCATTTGCCGTCGAGTGTACAATGCGCATATTTCCATACTTCAATTTCAATCACGGGCAAAGTTTCGAACGCGAAGTGGGGCAACTGAGAAACTTTTCTACCCACTTGCGGCGCAGTTTCGCCTGCGAAGTTGCAACCTGTATGTTGCTGTTGCCGCGAACCTTTTCGCTGACGTTCCTCGCTGTAGACCGCAAAGTTTTACTGTATGGTGAAGTTCCTGGGTAATTATTGTAATCATTTATAATTGCATAATAGAGTCAGAAACATTGACATAGTTGGCTATGGCTGCGCGAACACATACCACTGATTGATAAGTTTAAGCGCAGAGGTATGGGACAATAATTTTAAGGATTTCTCACGAAATTTTCCTTCACAATTAGAGTGGTACTCTGCCACTGTCAGCTGTAGGTACATGCATAAATTCCAAGATGACATACCTACGTAACATAGAAAATAGAGTCCGCCGCATTGCCATTGTAAACTATTGTGCAATAAATAATAATAGGTAATAATAGAGTCGGTAGATGCATCACGCTGTTTGGCATATTTTTTTGTGTAAGTAAACACAACTTTACTGTATCTGTAATAAATACATCAATAATTTTATTTAATAATAATAACTTCCACCTCCACTAATCCGGAATTGGCCCCCTTGCTGGAGTTTGGCCTATACCTTCCTTAGGGAAGAGACCCGTGCCCCTCGTTGGGGACATAATGGGTTGATGAATAATAACTTACAAGTCAATCATTTGTTCTGGTCCCAAGCTAGGATACATATATAGGGTAACACATGTGCTATAGAAACATGGACTTTACAAATACGAAATACGTCCAGACTACAATGAAATAAAAATTATACTTGATGCAGTTTTCACTAGCGCGTCGATTTTTTTTATGTAGTCCAAAAACGTCTCACTGCACAGGCCTAGGGTATAGGTGTGAGCTTAATTACCACGCGCGCCCACCGAGGATTGGTAATTCCAAGCACAGAGGTATTTGAACACCTCAAACACTCAGGTTTCTTCACGATGTTAGACAACAAGAATTAAAATTGCTATTGCATTTCATTTCTGTAGTGCGTGCACGTTAACTGCGTAGGCGCATTGTATCATTGAAATTTATTATTTGACGACCTTTGTGGCGCAGTAGCGCATCTGCTTACCATGCGAGAGGTCCGGGGTTCGATCCCCGGCTGGGGACAAAAAAAAACCCAGGTCTTGGATGTTTACATGTTTGTGATGTCGTTGTTTCTGGTACCCACGACACAGGGTATCCTTGTGTGGGGCCAGAAGCAATGTATGTGCCAGTACGTAAATGTTATGTTAAATAAGGTGATTCGTCCACTGTGCAGTGTCAAATTTAGCTAACGGACCGATCTATCCCTATTAAAGTCCTTCGCAGCAAAGACCATTCGCCGTCGAATCGAAGGGATAAAGATTTAAAAGAATTAAATTCCACGAGCGGGCCCGTTTCCGTAATCGAATGTGATAATAATTTCCTCTTGTTTCCTCTCTTGTATTTTTCTCCTCCGTAACGACTTGGAGGCAGTAAAATGTAATGGCCTATTGAGCCAATGGGAGAACGTTACAATATAACTAATTTGAAGTTAATTTTATACGTGAGTGTTGTCCCTAGCGCACGGAAACTTTGTAACGGCTGCCTGCGTTTTATTGCCGAATTGAAAAGTTAGGCTTTAAAACCTGCAAACTGATAAGTTTAAGACATGATCTCCGCCCCACCCAGAGGATTTAAGACTTAAGAAAGGCTATAAAATAATCCATTACAATTTTGACCTTTTCGTGAGAGCGCCCTGAGAATATATAGATAACTCGCTGTGCCCCGCGGTTTATCGATTTTACCATGGGAATGTGATATTTTCCCGCAGTAAAACGTAGCCTATGTGTTAATCCAGGGTGTCAGCTGACTCCATACAAAATTTTATCTAAATCGCTCCAGCCGTTTAGACGTGAAGAAGTAACAAACATACACGCTCACAAACTTTTGCCTTTATAATATTAGTGTAATGTAATGTGATTAGTGTGATATTCTATGGTATAAAAATGAATCGCTGAATGTGTTGGTGAGCCCAAATCTCGAGAGCTGCTGCACCGATTTCGCGGATTCTTTTTTTAGAATATTCCTTGAAGTACGAGGATGGTTCTTACGGAGAGTAAAATTTAAAAAAGTATCGACTGTTAGGCGGTACGTAGTCCGCTGGGTCAGCTATTTGATAATAATTTAATAACTTCCACACAACACAATCACTGGTCCTAGACCTAGATTCTGCTAATACATTGTGATACAACGACGAATCGCTCGTAGCACCGGCTGCCTGAGTGAGAGATCTTAAACGATCACGAAGGTTAAGCAACACAGGGCGCGTTCAGTGGATGAGTAAACTGTCTGTGACTAACGCTAGTGGCATTTTCCCGAGCGGTTCCGTGCGTCGCAAGGCACGTGAGGCAGTTGGTGCCGGTTGCCGTCGATAGATGGCAGTCGTTAAGCCAAGTCAGAGGCCTTAGGGCGACTTGAAAACTTCTGACATTAAGAACAACCACTAGTCTTGCAAGCCTCCACCAATCCGGACTAGGCCCCCGTGGTGGAGTATGGCCTATACCTTTCTCAGGGAAGAGACCCGTGCCCCACGGTGGGGACATAATGGGTTGATGATGACGATGACAACGACAATTGCTTGAACATGGCGATTTAATTTCGTTGCTGCTTCAAGTCTACGCGCGCACATACATCGAACTTTCTAGGCGTCAATGGTATGAAATACACCCCACGGGACATCTGTTATGGTACTGTAGTGCACAAACATCAAGGCCGTGGGAGCAGATTCTCGCCCATGTGAATTGAAAGCTTAAAAGCAAAATAATTGAAGGATTAAACATTTCTCTTATATGAATGCGTGAATTCTACGTAAAAAGTCGAGCGACAGTCAAAATCTATATTCTGAGCGCCAGGCTAGATTGAATTCGAAGGAGACAATAAATGTCTACAGTCTAATGACTCTGTCGAGTTATATGATCTTATTTTTATGCGGCAATGTTGTCCTTAGGTTCTAGACTGTAGGTGCTCAAAATATTTTTCATAGTAGTTAAAATTCATGACAATTTAAAAAAAAAACGTAACAAAACAAGTTACGATTTTTATCCCATTGGCGGCGCTCGTTAGCACTGCAAAGAGTCTTAATATGAGTAAGAGTTGCTGTAGAGGGAAGGCCTTAGAAAATGCTCCTTACGTCGCTCGCAATAACGTCTACATTGTACCTACTGATTGTTGACTTAGGACCAACTACGGGACTGACAACCGGTTAGCACCCAACTCCGCCAAGATCGGTATCAGATAGATCTATTCAAAGATTTAATGAAGTTTCCATTTCGACGCAAAGAAAAGAGCTGGTAGATCCTCTTTTGCACCGCAGCCTGTAATGGGATACCGCTATCCTTTAGTTCTGGAGTTTTCCTTGGGGAAAACTATCGGGAAAACGCGCCGTGGAGATTGAAATACACCTTTTGTTTAGAGTAATGGAGTTTCAAATTCTAGAGCTTATTGGATGAGCTGTTCTTAGTTCATTCCGCCGCACTTTACATAATTATCATATTCGTTTTCGCATCTCTTTGTTATAGCTGATTGACGGCATTTGTGCCGTAAATCAAGTTGCGGAAGATGCCACTTTCTCATTTTTACTCTTCAATGAATCTTAATGCCACTCAAATCCTAAGCTTAGAAATACCTACCTAAGACTTTGTTCGGGACCAGGACAAGCGATTCTACTCTGTGGAAGTTATTATTAATTATAAATAACTATTACCTGATTATTAAATCTAATAATATGAACACCAATCAATCAATCAACAATCAATCATTCAATCAATCCATCAATACATACAAGTCAAACTTTGTGTCCCTTTCAAAATCTGGACAAAAAAACTCCAAACTTAGCCGGTTCTTAAGTAACGTCCAATACTTAAGAAACGTTCTGCCGCGCTTTTTTCTGAAAAATTAGACGAGACAGCACGACAGTTATCTATTTACTTAGCGAAATCCTTAATTCAGAAACGGGCCCTTAGACTTTTCAAAGTCCTTAATTAACAGCGTTTACACTATTATTTCACTTCCCGTGACTACCGCTAGTGGCATTTTTCCGAGCGCTTTCGTGCTTCGCAAGGCACGTTAAGCCGTTGGTGCCGGCTGTCATATAATGGCAGTCGTTAAGCCACGTCAGAGGCCTTATGGGTGGCTTGATAACTTCTGACAGTAAGGCCCGCCACTGTCTTACAATCCTCCACCAGCCCGGACTTGGCCCCCGTGGTGGAGTATGGCCTAACCTTCCTGCGATGCAGAAAGAGACCCGTGCCCCAGCAGTGGGGACATACAAGGGTTGATAACGAATGATATTGGAAAGAACGAGCAAAACATTTTTACTAATCTCCGAAACGCCCGCTTCTCCACCCCAGCCAATTTAAGAGAAAATGGCCATAACCATACAAACCGGCTGTCGACACATACTTAGAGGTGAACACAGAATTTCCATTAGATACCTACTTAGTCTGACGGCTGGCGGAGGCATGATCGAATTACTCCACCTTCTGTCGATACTTACCTACTGTAAGCGACGCCGTAGCCACAGGGTCGAAATGTACAGAAGCCTATTCTACATTAAAGTCCGTACATATAAAGCAAACTTAAAGTGGATATTTTAAAAACCTATTCAGAGGCTAAAAATTCCACCCATGGCTATCCGAGCCAGCGCTCTTCCAACTGAGCTAATGGGCGACTCACCGGCATCAGTGAAATTTCGAACCTCTTTACAATACTCTCTGTATTACGTGCAGGCAGCGCTATCAGTTGGAAGAGCGCTGGCACGGATAGCCAGAGGTCGCGGGTTCGAATCCCGGCATGAGTGGATTTTTTAGCCTCTAAATAGGTTTTTAAAATTGTCCTTAGCACGGGATAGTGAATTAAAAAGAATATAACTAAAGGGGATATTCCGAGCCCATCTGAGCTTCACAAGGCACGTTAAGCCGTTGGTGCCGGCTGTCACGTAATGGCAGTTGTTAAGCTATGTTAAAGACCTTATGGACGGCTTGATAACTTCTGGCAGTAAGGCCCACCACTGCCTTATGATCCTCCACCAATCCGAACTTGGCCCCGTGGTGGAGTAAGGCCTGGATATAGCGATACAGGAAGAGGCCCGTGCCCCAGAAGTGGGGATATACAAAGGGTTGATATTATAACTCAAGGCCAACGAATGATACAGCTATAATGCAGATGGGTAGGGCATTTGGTTAGGCGGGAAGACCGGCGGTGGACTAAGGTCTGTGGTGGCCAAGATTAACGGTCGGTGGGCAGGCCACCAGTACGGTGGGCCCACGACATTTTGAAAGAGGCTGGGAAACATAGGACTAGCAAAGAACCGGATGGGTTGGGTTGAAAGTTTGGTTGAACCGTGTAAATTTAATAGTTCAATAACCTATTTAGAGGCCAAAGACTCCACCCATGCCGGGACTCGAACCCGCGACCTCTGGCCATCCGTGCCAGCGCCCTTTCCAACTGAGCCAATGGGCGACTCACCGGCATCAGTGAAATTTCGAACCTCTTTACAATATTCTCTGTATTAAGTACAGGCAGCGACATCTGGCTGAAGTAATTTGCATCACTTGCAGGAGTTTCTGGCCTCTAAATAGGTTTTTAAAAATGTCCTTGGCACGGGTTAGTGCATTAAAAAGAGTATAATTAATAGTTCAATGTTCAATTTCCCATGTTTTTCAATGGGATTGCTTAAACGTGATTAAGCGCCAGTTTCTGAATGAGAATTTTGCTACGTAATACTTAACTGTAGTGCTGTCTCTTCGAATTTCTCAGCAAAGAGCGTGACAGAACGTTACTTAAGTACAGTCTATTTATTCTTACTTGTCCAATTTAGTAAACAAGATTTTAACCTTAAAATTGAGATGCCTAAACTGGAGATTTTCATGAACTATTTTTATAAAATTGGCAGCGTGTTACCTAAAAGAGTGTTCCAGGTTACTTCATTTCATTTCAAGAAACATGGCAGTTTTGGACTAAAAAGTCACAGTTTAAGGGTAGAATCTTGTTTACTAAATTGGACAAGTAAGAATAAATAGACTGTATTTACTTAGTGAAATTCTCAATTCAGACACCGGCCCTAAGCCATGTACTTAATACCGTCCTCAGGAAAATCAGTCAAGAGCCATCGGAATTGATTCAACCAGCTGCGTCTGACTATTCTGTCGTGTGAATCCCTCTTCTGCGCAGACACATTGTGTGCGTGGGTAGATGTCACAATAAGACAAACAGACTGACTGAGCTGTATTCAATATATACATACATAACCTCACGCCTGAATCCCAGAGGAGTAGGCAGAGACCAGTGACTGCCACTTGCTAAGATCCTGACAGATCACCTTCGCTTTATCAACGTTCATAAGTCGTTGCATGCTGTATTCCAGGGTTCGAAATTATCAAGATAATTACGCTGCTTGATAATTATCCGATAATTATCGGATAATTATTTACTATCACAGTAAATAATTATCACAGTAAGAAATTAATTTGCTATATTGTTTCATAACAATTATAATTTGGTCAATTCTAACAAAAACAAATAAATTTTATGATTTTTATTTTAAATCCAACACAAATTAAGATTAATTAAAGTAAAAACTGTTCTTCAGATTCGACATTCTAAATATATATTAAATTGGATTGACCAAAGATGCCAAAGGAATATCTTCATCCAATGATGATTCTATTGGAGTAGAACTTATTTGTTGACCTAATCCTAATAGCCAACTAAGATCTTGCTGCTTGGTTTTGTTTGCTTTGCATAAACGAAATTTTTGTTATTAACAATTGATAATTATCGAGCTATTTTTATCAAGATAATTATCATGATAATTATCACGGATAATTATCCTTTCAAACCCTGCTGTATTCAATGGTTTGGTTAAAATATAATCGATTAAGGGCTGGTTTCAGAATTGCGCATTTCACTAAGTAAATACTTAAGTAACGTCCTGTCACGCTCTTTGCTGAGAAATTTTAAGAGATAGCACTACAGTTAAGTGTTTACTTAGCGAAATAATTCAGAAACTGGTTCTCAGAGACAGACTGCTGACCATTAACTAATAAGCCTAAAGAGTTACATTGGTGAATTTGGGTCCACTATGCTTAGTAATTCTCAGGGGGTTGGTAATTTTATTGCCGTTTTTTATTTTTGTGCTATTTTTTTTTTTTGGTTTCATCCTGACTTCATATGGTCTTAGACACGCAAATACGACGATTCGATGGAGATCTTAGTTTTCAAATTCTGGCGATCGGTTAAGGAGTTATGAGGGAATATAAAAGCGGATATACTTACATGACATACATACGAGCCAAACACGGCGTAAAAAAAGTAACATTGTCCTCTAAAAGTAACAAATCGGGTAAAAAAAGGAAAATTTTCGCCCACGCAGTGAAATGTCTCATTTTTATTTCTAATCGCTACCAAACTTCAAGAGCTGAGATAGGAGTTATTTTCACGATGTCTAGATACACCCACACTATGAAAATAACTCCTGAGTCACTTTCAATTTATTTCGCAATCAGTAGGTAGATATGTACACTGATTGTGAAACCCATTCTAGAGCTTGGTATTTACAAAGCAATGTTTTTCCTTACCAGCTTATCCACCGTGTCGCTAATTAATTTGCCGGCAACACAGCACAATAAATAAAACTGAGCAAGCCTGTAAATTTAAAAAATTCAACACGAAGCCGCGGAGGTGGAAATAAAAATTATTTCGCGTGACCATAATCACGTAACACGTTGTGATTGCCATTATACCAGGGGCGAAGGCACCTAAAGTAATCTATCCTAGCTGCATCGATTCTGACCTCTATTCCAAAGGGCGTAAGGACTTTCGATAGCCCGTTTGTTTAATGTTATCTTTACATCGATACTGGGCAAACATTTACACTGCAGTATACTTATCGACCTGAATACTTTTCATACAAACAATTCATCTGATAAAATGGACGCGCTCAAGCAAGCAACTTTATGACTGGGTTTGGCAGCCAGACAATGTTACATTGAATAACGACTCTTATTTCTGTCGCCGTAAGACAGTCGTACTATTACTTGTGTACAACTGCTACTTTCATTTCCAAGCGTATCACCTTCCAAACTGTCCCGTTATCATTGGCCGTCTTGTTCTTTCGCCGCGGGCTAGAACGAGAGGTAACGCCAGCGTCGATGTGGTGATGCTCAAAACCGCATGGCGGCCAACCGCGCCGCATGGTCCGGTTACCTCAGTGACGTCATCGCTAAGGCACCCGAGAAGCCATACCGAGTATGACGACCCGCGCGTTCCAAATAGGATTTTTTCCACGTTACTGCTAGCTTGCCGCTTTTGTACGGAGGAGCGTAGATAACTGTCGTGTTAGGAGGGCAATCTATGAGGCATATTGTGAGGTGGTTGATAGTTAAATGTGCGGTGCGTATAGTGAGAATTAAGGCTAATGAATGAGTTATTGTGAGAGTAGCAGGAAATTGTTCAAAAGGGGTTCAGGCTGGCTAGAAGGATAGTTAATGTTAGTCGTGTCATTATACACCGTTTGATGGAGTGAAGAGGTTTTCTCAGAATTTCGACGGTGCCAATGTTAGTCATTGATCTGAGTCATGATTTGTATTTGTGGTGAAAGAACGCTTATCGACTTTAGAAGGATGGGTCGATCTATACCTAGATTGCACAATCCAATCGGTGCTGAGCAATCTGTTATGGTGAAAACATCGTCATTGTATCTCGAAATCATTCTGCCGACTCATGAAGTATATCAGCTCTTGTATATCCCCACTGCTGGGGCACGGGTCTCTACCTGCATCGCAGGAAGGTTAGGCCATACTCCACCACGGCGGCCAAGTCCGCGTTGGTGGACGATTGTAAGACAGTGGCGGGCCTTACAGTCAGAAGTTATCAAGCCGCCCATACGGCCTCTGACATGGCTTAACGGCTGCCATTTCGGAACCTGCTCACGAAGTATATAAAGGAACACCAAGTCTGTCTTGCAAAAGTGGTTAAAAACATAATTTAAAGCTAATGCAGAAGGAAGGCCTGGCAAGAGACGCGCCGCAGAAAATGGGCGAAGCAAAACTATCATAAAAAGTTGTAGGTACTTACTTACCTACCCGAAACCGACGTGGGTGCATGCATCGACTAATGAAGCGAAAGAGACGAACTGAGAACCTTCTCCCTTTTTTAAGGCAGTTAAAATAATATATTTGTTTATCGCTCATATCGCTCGTAGCCCCGAAAGCTGAGTGCTTAGTGCGAGTTTGACAGATCCAATCGAATAACTTTACTACCGCGTTAATCGAGCATTGAGTAGTGAGTATGAGTAAGTTAACCGTTCGAACTGGCAAAACGCTGTCACAGTACAACTCGCACTCGCGTTTATTCGTGTTTTGGCTGGTAAACGTGTTCACTTCTGAACGTAAACCATCACAACTCGCACTCAGCAATTTTAATTTCCATTGTCACCAGGTGGCGCTTCCTCGATGCCATAGAAATATGAGTTTACGTTAACGCGATCGAGAAGTTACAAAACTCGCACTAAGCACTCTGAGTGATCTTAAACGATCACGAAGGTACAGGGCGCGTTCACTGCATGATGGGTGACCGTCTAACACTAACCCTAGTGGCATTTTTGCGAGCAGTTCCATACTTCGCAAGGCACGTTATGGCAGTCGTTAAGCCAAGTCAGAGGCCTTAGGGCGGCTTGAAAACTTGTGACAGTAAGACCAGCCACTAGTCTTGCAAGCCTCCACCAATCCGGACTTGGCCCCCGTGGTGGAGTACCGCCTATACCTTCCTTAGCGAAGAGACCCGTGTCCCTCGGTGGGGACATAATGGGTTGATGACGATGATTTGTTTATTTTCCGTCCACAAATTACATTCGTGTACGTGAATAAATGATACAAAGCAACAGAATGCACTATTTGTGGATAGACTTGCTAGGTGAATCCACAATATTTACAGGTAGTCTGGTTTACGCTGTAGGGCCTATCGCCGCAATGGTTTTAGAGTCTTTCCCATCCTCTCCATAATATTCAAAGAAAGGCAATGTGTATTGTAGGTATGTTGGTATGGTATTTTTATATAGCCTGTATACGTCTTAAGGCGGGAAGATGGCAGATGGACCAAGGCAATCACAGAGTGGCAGCCGAGAACAGGACGACGGTCAGTGGGCAGACCAGCAGCCCGGTGGTCCGAAGACATTGTTGAGTCGGCGGAAGGTCCGTGGATGCGGACGGCACGGGACCATGAGAGATAAAAGGCCTATACCCAACAGTGGGCAGCGTCAGGGATAATGATATACGTCCTAGCCAGACCATCCGCTTCTTTGGGCACATCATGCGTTCTCCCAGGTCTAGTTTGGAGTGATTTTCAGATTTTCCACGAGACTAACAATAACACCACAGCGGCGTAGAGCAACATAACCAGAACAACATAAGAGCCCTACCGCATAAAACAGCACTATTTGGTATAAGTTTCTTCGGGATGGCAACAAAAATCTTTAATAAACTACTGCGAGATGTCGATGATCTACCGTGAACGTGATTTGTTTAATATACTTCTATCGAAAGGCTATACAAAATAATTGAATTTCTGGATGAGCGTGTATTATAGGTCCGATAAAATGTACCTGTGAAGCTTAATATTGACTTATAATCTAAATTTATTTACTTAATAAAATGCGTTCTTTAAGTTTAAACCTTTCGATATTGCCACACCAGAATGGTAAAATTGCATTGAAACTTAATGTGTTCATAAACAACCCGGCACATGTAATTTATGACAATAAATATATGATTAATTAATAATGCAACAGCTAACCAATTAGATACAACCGGGAATACCTTATTCCCGAGAATAGGGTCCATTTTGTAGCAGAGTCATGCTTTGCCACTTCTGAACCGCGCCACAGAGCGGCATTGTTCATAATGGCCGACGGCTTAAGGTAAGGCTTTGTTTCCTCGCTGGCTAAAGCTATAAGCTCGAGACTAAACAATACTTTGACTCAGTGTTTCCTAACACAGCGCCACGGCATAGTTTTGTAAAACTCAGTTCATATTCTTTTTGATGCACTAACACGTGCTAAAGACAATTTTAAAAACCTATTCAGAGGCTAAAAATTCCACCCATGCCGGGACTCGAACTCGCGACCTCTGGCTAACCGTGTCAGCGCTCTCCCAACTGAGCCAATGGGCGACCACCGACATCAGTGAAATTTCGAACCTCCTTGCAATACTCTCTGTATTACGTACAGGCAGCTGTTTCACTTTTTTCTTCACTTTCGAAATTTCACTGATGTCGGTGGTAAACGAGTAGAGATTAAAAATAATATAAGAAGAAAGAAAACATTTAAATTGCCACAAATGCACACATATAAAAAATAACACAATTATGGGAAAGATGAACATCAATAATAAAAAGACCAGGGGGCCGATTCTCGCCCATGCGAATTGAAAGCGTAGACGCAAAATATTCGAAGGCTTAACATTTATCGCATAAAAATAACATAAGGCAACAGAATCATTAGACATTTATTTTCTCATTCGAATTCCATCTAGCATGGCGTTCAGAAGACAGATTTTGGCTGGCGCTCGACTTTTTACGTAGAATTCCAAGTCTATAAGCCTTAGAGTCGTATACGACTTATTTGCTAATGTAGTGAGAATTGGCTCCCTGGTACCGCCACTTGCTGTGATCCTGACATATCACCTTCGCTTCATCAACGTTCATTAGTCGCATGCACGCACGCCAGTTCCGGGTACTTTTTATCTTTCCCTTTGCCAATACATCCCCTATTTGGTCGAAGTATGTCCGTCTGAGACGTCCCTTACTGATCCTTTTAAACACAATCGCTAGGTAAACTTATATATTTGTTTCGTCAATCTTCTTCCTTCATCCACTCCACATGTCCAAACCAACGCAACATTCCTTTCTCAATACTACGCGCTACAGCCTCTTTCAACAAAATGCCTATAAAGGAAAGATTAAAGGAGTTCCAAAGGAAACGTGCGCGAGTGAAGCCGCGGGTAACAGCTAGTATTTAATACTGCTTTTGAAGAAACTTGGTGGATTTCGTAGTGCATGTTTTATCTGTATTTTCTCACTTTATAAGTGACATCTTTGCCTATCTTATTCTTCTTCAGGCTATACTAGTCCACTGTTGGACATAGCCCTCCCCTAATGAGCGCCATAGCGCCCTGTCTTCAGCTTGCCGCATCCAGCATCTGCCGGCAGTTTTTCGCAGATCGTCATCCCACCTGGGGGTCGATTCTCGCCCATGCGAATTGAAAGCGTCGACGCAAACATTCGAAGGCTTAGTTATGACATTTGTCGCATAAAAATAAGATAACGTAACTCGACAGAGTCATTAGACATTTTCTCATTCAAATTCAATCTAGCATGGCGATCAGAATACAGATTTTGGCTGTCGCTCGACTTTTTACGTAGAATTCCAAGTCAGAGTCTTTGAGTCGTATACGACTTATTTGCTAATGAAGTGAGAATTGGCACCCTGGTCGGAAGGCGTCCTACATTACGTTTGCCGAGTCGCGGTCTCCACTCAAGAACAGGTTTACTCCAATCTTTGCCTATAAATTAGGCCAATTCTCAGAAAATATGTGAAATCACTTTCAAATATTCTAAATGACGACTTAACCCCTGCTGTTTTCTCGTACACTTGTCTTTTGTGGCCTAGGCACACGTACAACACGTAAACATATCAGTGATAGACAGCAGTTGACTAACAATTGTTACACCATCTATAAAACCATGTCCCAGGCACTACAGCATCCGAGTGGTCTCTTCACCTATCTAGTGTGAGTGAAGATGCCACTGGACGCTGTATAAATAATCTCATTACGTAGATGCAAAAGCTAATATTATTAACGAAGATATTGGTGCAAGTGACATTTAGGAAGTGGTGCGTGTTGGCCTAAAACCTGCCACTCGTGCACAAACCACAGGTTTGGGAACCACTGTCGCAGCTAGTTCATTCTTTGAGCGTCTAGGAGAAATAATTTATCGACATTTTGCCTTGGAACATGAGACTGGTTTTATGAAAGGACCCGTTTTAATTGAACCACTGTTTTATGGAACGATCGTTGTATATTTTCTGTGAGGGCGTACTGAGGAGCCATACATTGAAACAAGGACGTAGAACTGAAACCTCTCAGGTTTCCTCACGATGTTTTCCTTCACGGTTAGCTAGTTTTATTGCTACTATAACTTGTAGTGTTGTAAAACTTTTACCCCCTTATTCATAATAGTCCGCTAGCTTAAAACAGCTGCTAAACAGTGTTTTCTTTCATTCTGACTTAGGTCAATAGAAGAGGACAGAGTGAGAATAAGCATTGCTTAAAGTTAACAGACTATTATGAATAAGGGGGTTATATAATAAAACTGGAACGACTTTATCTTTGTACATTATTTGTACCTATTGTATAAAATAAGAAAACTGGATAAAAATGGATAAGCAGGTAAAATATTCAGATCTAGTCAAGATTTAAAGTAGTAATTATGAAAATGAGGGAAATCTGAAAAATGTGTGACATAATTTTAAATATTTGAAAGTGATAGATAAAAAAGAAATATAAAAAATGGTGTAAAGAGGTTTGCACCGTTACAAACTTCACCCATGTACATAATTTAGATAACAAAGTCATTGGTGATGCCCGCACTGGGAATCGAACCTGGGTCTCTTGCTTCAGAGTCCATTGTTCTACCCACTGGGCTACCGAAACAGAAACCTGTTTAAAAGTGTTGAGATTTTTTCTCGCTGCCTTTTTCTCCGCTCTCTACGGCTCTAAGGCAACGGTTTATTGTGTGGCAATTGAATAAATAATTATAGATAATAATTTATTAGATAAATGATTAATAATAAATAATAAAAAAATATTCATGGACATATTACACAGATCTCGTTAGCCCTATACTAAGTACAACTAAATGACTTGTGTTATAGGTGCTAACTCGACGATAGATTTAATACAATAAATACATAGATAACATGCAAGACCAGAGACAAACTAGAAAAGTTCGTTTCCTAGTTTGACCTGGCCGGCGATCAAACCCGAGACCTTCCATTTTACAGTCAGCGTGCTAAACCGCTGCGCCACCGAGGCCGACTATAATAAAAATATAATAATAATGAAATACAGATAGATATCTGTCTTTCATTATTATAATTAAATTATATATTGCACAAAACACAATGTATTTGATACAAAGACTTACCTAATGCTAAGTAGCCTTTTATTCCAGTCAACCTTCCAGTCATCTATGCATGTATCTATTCCTAGGTTCTAACATACCTCATCTAGCTATCCATCACCTACATATTAGCAATATTCTCTGTTCTGTTCACAGTTATGCCATTGTCTGTATTGTTTCGCCCCGGGCCGGTCACGATCGACTTTCACAGGGAGTGGGTACCTACGTTAAGTTAACTATATATACATTCGTTTACCTTGGTAGGTAACCAGAGGGGCTATGATATGATACGATGTCTCGAGGCCCTCGTATTAAGTGTCAAGTGTCGCGACTTTCCAGTACAATTTTTTTTTAATGTAGCCTATAAAAGTCCCAGTTCAGGGCAGAGCAGAGAGAGTATGGGCTTAATTACTACGCATGCCCACCGTGGATTGGCAATGTAAAGCGCTGAGGTATTTGAATACCTCAGGCATTTAGGTTTGTCAGGGACCACCCGGTCGGTTTATCACGCTAATATTAAAAGCCGAAAGTTTGTGAATGTGTATGTTTTAAAAAAACCTATTTAGAGGCTAAAAATTCCACCGCCACCTCTGGCTCTGGACAGCCAGAGGTCTAGCTTGCAGTGACTGAGGTGACCACACGCCTAAATTGAGCTGCATGCAAAAAAAAAACACTATTCGACTGAATCAGTTACTTCGAAAACTGTGCTAATTCGCACTAAACGAACTAGAAGAAGAGTTACAAAGACCTGCGTGGACAATACCGTGGATTTGAAGAACGTGGAAAAAGAGATGGACGTGGATCTACTTTACTATTGGAAGAATATCGCAATAATGATTTAGAGGAGTATTTTGCGAATGACGCTTGATTTGTTTGATATTTTAAAAAAACATAAATAAGCAAAACGCGTGGTTCCTGCTCACTAGCCTACTGAAAACTAGCTTCACCGGCCACATAAAGCTAGAACACAAGCCAGCATAGTAAAATCAGTGGGCGCCACTATCCAAAATAATAGAACTCTATCCTATTAAAAACTATCCTGGCTTGTAAACTAACTTACTAGCAGAGCTTGCTAGCTCAGAAATGAAGATAGTTTTGTCTACACGAAGCCAGAAGTACCAGCTTGCTAGCTTACTGACACTAGTTTGCTATCCTGGCTTGAAAAACTAGCCTCTTGTAACTCGGGCATTAGCGCCTTAAAAAAAAAGACGGAAAAGAAAGACGTAAAGTTCTGACGTTTTGCCTCTAGCCTGCCGAAAGCCGTTGCGAAATCGAAAACCCGTAAAACGCCAGACTTTTTGCAAACTTCTTTGTATTTTGCGTGTGTGTGTGTGCGTGTACTGCGTGCGTGGAATACTCGAATCTTAAATTCTAAAATAATAATATTGTTAAAAATAAACTTACTGTAATAAAAAGATGTTAGGCTTAGCAAGTTTTGTGAATTATATCGGCGCGATTATAAATCGCGTACTGATTTGGTTGGAGAATTATTTTCGTGGAGTTTATTTTTGCAATAATTGTTTGGCTCCTTGATACATTTTTCCGTATGTCACAGATTTTTTGAGTAAAATCTGATATTTTGGACATAAAACTTGATCGAAGAACATTTTAGAAATTTTACGTCTTTTACTTTTGTAAGTAATTAGGTTTCAAGTCAAAAGATAAGATTATTCCTCATTGTACACCAGAACTCATATTATAAAACATGTAACGAACAAAGTACCTATGAATGATTGGTGGCCCTATTGCTAAAAGTAAATGTAAAGTAAAGTAAAGATTATTTATTTACTAAAAGGTAATTGGCAGTGTACAAGCAAATAAGAATTTATTTTCTACAAAAAACAGTGAAACTTGCGATTCAATCGCGGCACACATAAGCACTGCACTCAAGGAGAACGGCACCCCATTGCTCTCGTGTGAACGAATAATGAGTTGTAACAATCCAATGAATTATTCTTGTAGTTAGACCTAAGATTTCCGCACTTAGCTTCATAGTTGGGCCATTGTACGTAGCAAGCGCTGAGGTACGCTAACACCTCAGACACTAGGGTTTCCTTACGATGTTTTCCTTCACGGTCAGCGAGTAATATTGCTACTATAATTTCACAAATGTACATAACTTAGAAAACAAAGTCGTTGGTACATGCCGGGGTCCGAACCCACGACCTCCCGATTGAGAAGCCGGCGTTCTACACCGCTCTCTCTATTCTTGTAGTTGGTAGAGTTACGTTTATAAATGAAGCGAGTCCAAACACAATTTCTTAGTAATTAATATTTATTTTGCGTAAAAGAAGACCTTGCTAGGCGTCTTGGTTCAAAACAAAGACGTGGCGTTTGGGGCTGCAAAATTTGGGAAGAACCGAAAAATATTAAGTATATGAAGAGGATTATCATGTACCACCACGAAACGCGCGCCGTCATACTACCTACATGTTCACTGCCCAATTTCATATAATTCGTGGTTTTTCGATGACGATTCGATGCCATCGAATTTCTAAAGTTGCAAAGGTGAAACGTAAATATTGAGGAAAACTCGAAAAAACTTTTAGGAACCTTTAATCGATCTTTTGTCCCGTTTGGCATTGGCATAGTCCCAATTAAAAAAAAAACATAGATCAAAGGAGTAAAAAACTTAAAAAAGGTTGATTGGCCTTTTCGATCGGCAACAAAAGGGACCAGACAAACAGATTCCGATAGAATTATTTATACCAATTGCTAAGCCTGGTAATTGTGTAACCCTGTCCCTCAAAAAAAAACTTGTTTTAGGGACAAATAGTACTTAATTGTACTAGCACACTAGTGTCAGTCGACAGAAAACTGTTACAAACAAAATCTAGGTACAATATTCAGTGCCAACATTTCGTAAGCGATATAGGTATTTTCAGATTGGTATTTACATTCGATTAGATTACCTAGTTCAAGTGAGATACGCAAAGAAAAATTCTATAAGTTAGGGAAATCGAGTCGACAAAGCTTTGGCATAAAATAAGTTAGTAAAATGAGCGTCTTATAGAACATCAATAACTTTTAAACATTCTAAAACTTTCGTAAAACTTAGATTGAAGTGACACAGCTTTTATTGCACACCTTTTTTTTATAAGTAATACCACAAAAAAAACTCTGGCTTATTATAAAAAATAGTGTGCCGTGTACATGGAATTGTCATAGTAAGCTATCAATGGATATTAGTATAGATCTACGAAACAGGCCTCAGCTTAAACTTAGCAGTTTTTAGTATCAAAGTTGCACTTAAGTGCAGCTGTATTGCTTGCCTAGTCGTTCGAGTGGCCGATTTTTGGTACTTGGAGATTACAGAACCAGCGTTGCCATTTTGTGACTTTTGTTACAAATATGGCAACTTTTGAACCGTCTTTGAACTGTTTGTGACATGTCTGGAATTGTTTTTTGAAGTATGGGCCTGTCTATATCAGATTGCAGTAAAATCATACGAGCGGCGGAAAAAAATTATAAACGTAACATTTAAATTTTTAATAGGAGGTTTTAAGTACTTACCACAAAGGAAGGATTTTTTGTGTTTTGGGTAAAATTTGGTTGTTTTCAAGTAAAATAGTCCAATAAGTATATAAGTGTCTTGTTTTAATGCGTAATTTTCAGAGTGTGGAATTTAGTTTATAACAAAAATAATATAAGGTACTATCGTCGATGATACGATAAGTTTTCATAGAATGTCTCATCAATTATTTTTTATGTTAAATTTTATTTTTGAACTTCATTCCGGTCCAAAATGAAGATTTGAAAATGATTCCAGGTAACTTTGAAGTGGTGGCATCACAGACATGTCTAGCTAGAAATTGGATACATTTTGTGACTTTTAGACTTTGCTGGTGTAACTTTTGAAGTGCGGGCTCTGGCAACATTGCAGTACCAGATCTTAGTAAATACAAAAAAATACGGTTCCCATCTGAGTGTACTAAGATCGTGGGTATTATACACGATGCAAGTAATACTTTAGTAGCTAAAATAGTTCACATGTTACTTATGTCGTGTTCACCGGCGATCTAAGTACAAAGAATACCTACCTGTTTTCATCAGAGTGTATCATTGCACTAAGATTGATACTTTAGCAGCCAAAATGAGTTACTTAATCTTAGTATACTAAGATGGTGAGAAAACCCGGTTTTACTCAATTGATTTTAAAGTGGATTTGATGTCGCCTACCCCGTGTAAAGGTTGATATCATGTCGACTGTAGGTACCTAATTAGTACAAGGAATGAAATCCACCGCTAAAGTGTTTACATTCGATTAGATTACCTACACCTCTACGCGACGTGTCACCAACTTGATAACAGTGCAGTAAATAAATACCCGACAAGTTATCTTAGAAACGCACAGGAAATGACTACCACTTACACTTAACAAACTGGACTCGATCGACTGACTCAGGCCCTCCTAATCAAGTTGAAAGGGACAATCGAGACAAGGAATTCTCAGGAGTTTAGTAATTTCCGTGTAACGGAACGTGTCTACCGGAAAATTAATTGGAAAGGAGCTGAACAAAGGGGAGAGAAACAAAGCCGCGGGCGCACCGCGTCCAAGGCAGGTAGGACGGTGTGGGTTGGTTACCTTTGGTGATCTGCGCGTACGCCGCCGCCGCCACAGCAAGCAGCAAAGCGAGGCAAGCCCCGCCCCCGCGATACATGTTCAATAACTTAATTTCAATTAAATATTTCTCTCACGTCACCGACAACAACTCGTCACACGCACTCACGTCTCGTGGCAACACAACGCACGCACACTATCACAATATTCAAACGCACATCCATTTGAAAAATGTCCGTTCATCCGATATGGTAACCGCTTCGCGCGACAATGCAGGTAAAGCCTCAAAGAGTCGCAGGTGAAACTTAAAAACTACTTCTAGAAGTTACACTGGCACGTCTCGAGCCACTACGCGACGGCTCCACTAGGGGTTCTGTGCGAGTTTTCGTTAGGAAACTTCACATTATTTCGTAAAAGATATTCGAAGTTCGGAGTTGGTAGGAGCGCAGCGAGAGACGCGACCGCTCGGCGCATCGTTCGGCGGAGACTGGCGTGAAGTGAGTGAACAATCAACAAGTTGCGGGCGGCGCGCGGCGTGCGGCGCGGGCCAATGGGAGCGCGCGGCCGTCGGAGCATGCGCGTTCCGCGTCTATCTTCACACTCGTCTCAGCCGCCGGCCGGCGAGACGGGGTACGATCGCAAACCGGTTTTGTTTCGCGCAAAAAACCACAACAGGATTTCTCGCCCGTCTTGTTGCACCTTTTGCTGGTACCCTGGGATGCTGATGGTGCCGTCTAGGCGCGTTATTAAGGCTTGTTGTCAGGGTAGTTCGTTAATGAAAGCTTGGTGTTGTGGTTGACGTATTGTCTGTTTTACTCGTAGAAGTAGAGCCTACTTTATATTCTAACGGTTTTCTTTATACAAACACGATTCCACTTAAACACTCGTAGAGGCGTGTTATTTCATCTGTTAAGTCTTTTCCTTGTAAAATCTCCATCACAGACTTTGCAACCCTTATACCTATGTCCCACTGCAGGGCACAGCACAGGCCTTCTCTCAGAGAGAGTGTGGGCTTAATGTCCAGGCGAACCCACCGCGGATTAGCAATTTAACAAACAATTTTAGACAACGTTTTTTAGGCATTTTTATAAATAAGGCCGTAAGTTTTAGGTTTTATGTTTAAGTTAAGTTTCATTAGGTGATTGTCGCTAGTTTACACATTTACTTTAGTTTATTTTATTGCATCCACTTATGTGCATTTAACAAAACATTTTTCGGTTAGCGATCCCTGTTGATTTTTGCAGTCCTCTTCTGCAGCTTGTAGCTCCAAGTAATTGGTTTCCTGAAACAGACACTTTTATGTATATGGGTAAGTATATGTATCTTATCTTATATGTAGGTACCTAGACCATCATCATTAACCCATTATGTCCCCAACGAGGGGCTCTTTCCTGAGGAAGGTATAAGCCATACTCCACCACGGGGGCCTAGTCCGGATTGGTGGAGGCTTGCAAGACTAGTGGCTGGTCTTACTGTCTGAAGTTTTCAAGCCGCCCTAAGGCCTCTGACTTGGCTTAACGATTGTCATCTATCGACGGTAGCCGGCACCAACGGCTTAACGTGCCTTGCGAAGCACGGAACCGCTCGGAAAAATGCCGCTAACGTTAGTCATAGACGGTCACCCATCCAGCCCTTCTATTACGTAACATTCACCCATCCAGCCCTTCTATAACATTCAGCCCTTCTATTACGTAACATTCCACTCTATCGAGAAGCATTACGACTCCAAAGTGTCAAAATATATATGCATTTGACAGCTGGAGAAGGTTTTAATAGGTTTTTAAAAGCTGGAGAAGCATAAAAAAATAGGTTCGTAGGATTCGTAGGTTATTTATTATTAGTATTAATTCTTTGTTGCACAAAAAATAACGTACAAAAGGGGTTAAAACTAATTGCATATTCTACCACCCATCAACTAAGCAGCCACCGCTATTTGCGTGTTTTGCAAATATTAAGCATCCATTGCTGGGTTTTCCGTTGTAAAACCTCCAATGCGTTGTACATATATAAATTTTCAGCGAAGCTAATACGAATGGCCAATTGAAGAGCCAGCATTATACTAGACAGATTCGCATTTAGAAAGTGCAGTGTTAACCATTACATTTTATAAATAAACAATAAATAAGGTACATGTAACCGAGTAGTGTTTAGCTCAAGTCATTAATCTCTTTCTTATCAATTAAATCACATCAAATCAATTTATTTCAACGTAAAGAATTTACATTCTGTTTGCTAAATTTCAACGTAAAATGTAAGCTGCAGCCTTCGGGCCGTATTGTAGTGGAGAAAAAGGCAGCGGAAAAAAAACTTCACTCTGACCATCTTTTCTCAAGTCATGTCAAATGAAATACAGCAGTTGCCACCAGTACGTATACCTAACAAGATTTCATGATTGTCGTCATTATCTTAAAGCTATTGATCGACGGGCGAGTAAGACCGCGGTTTTATGGCTCGGCGGTAAAGCTCGCCCCGGTGTATCATTGCAAAACCGTGGTGTTAAATAACGCCGAGCCTGGCTCGCGGCTCGTCGTCATGCTATATTTTTTACTCGGCTCGCTAGTCGATCAGCACCAACGAGCCGTGAGCCAAGTTCGTTGGTATTTAAAACCGCGGTCTCACTCGCCCGTCGATCACCCACTTTAAATGCCACTGCATTAGTTTAATGTCTTACAAAACTAACAGCACTCGTTCACGAGCATAACTTGGGTTAGGTGTCTTGAGTAAAACTAGTAAGACTCCGTATTTGTTCTATATACCAAGGCATACTAAATTCGCTTGAATTTGCACTTAATTAGGGTCAAACCAGTTTAATTGATGACCGGCTGAACTGGCTCTTAAACGTGTAGGTAGGTAGCCAAATTAAGAGCAACCAGCTGCCCTTCATTCTGTCTACTATCTGTGCCTACATTGACGTATCTAGGATCATTTTCCGGAGGGGTCTTGGCCTCTGAAAAGCGATGGTCTATGACACCAAATTACATACATAGCGTCACGCCTGTATCCCAGAGGGGTAGGCAGAGATCAGGGACTGCCACTTGACACGATCCTGACAGATCACCTTCACCTACACCAAATTCTCATGCAAATTTGTAGTTAAGGATCATCCATAAATTAAGCGAGATTTTTTTCCATCGACCACCTTGAATTTGGTGAGAACTGGAGGAAGCGCTCTGCCCGCCGCGTGAGATTTTCCTTATATTCTATTAATTAAGGAGTTGATCTGAGGTTTTCACAGACTCTCTTCTCCTTAAAGAGATTTAGTGAGTTTTTGCCGACTCCTCCCCCAAGTTGGGGTCCCATTGCTTTGGTCAGTAAAATCTTCTTCCGACCGATTCAAATCAAATCATTTATTTCTTCTACTATTTAACATGAATAAAGACATCACTGGGACCTACTAGTAAGTATAGTAATACCTGTATCAGGAGGTCGAGCTATATTCTGTATTTATATCAATAAAAATAAACTTAACAGCAAGTAAGTAGCATTAGTTAGTATTAACCATGTTTAATACTAATTGATTCCACCAATCCGGACTTGGCCCCAGTGGTGGAGTATGGCCTATGACCCGTGCCCCTCGGTGGGGACATAATGGGTTGATGATGTTTAAAATATTAATGCAAGGCCAGGCTCTAGTCTTGCAAGCCTCCACCTATCCGGACTTGGCCCCCGTGGTGGAGTATGGCCTATACCTTCCTCAAGGAAAAGTCCCGTGCCCCTCGGTGGGGACATAATGGTTGATGATAATGATGATGCACAACTTCGAAGATATTATTGCACATATTTTAAGACCGATAGATACCTCAAGTAAAGTAAGAAAAGAAAAGATTTGTGAGATGAATGTCACTTTCGCGATTCGTCACATGAGACATAGACCACCTTAGCGAGAAGCCACAAGAGATATAGGTGACTTTCATTATTCGTCACATTATCACGTACAGTATATTTATTCTTACTTGTCCAATTTAGGAAACAAGATTCTACCCTTAAACTGTGATTTTTTTAGTCCAAAACTGCTATATTTCCATAAATGAAGTAACCTGGAACACTCTTTTCCACTCTGCCAATTTTATAAACATAGTTCATGATGATAGTTCATGAATTTGCAAGAAAATGTCTAGTTTAGGCATCTAATCTCAATTGTAAGGTTAGAATCTTGTTTACTAATTGGACTAGTAAGAATAAATAGACTGTAGTCGCAAACTGCATTAATAGTCACAAGACATCTATAGTTATGCATTTACTTAACGGGTTCAATCGCGATTATTTTTTTGGTAGACTAATATGTATAACTATGTATGAGCGAGCATAACATATTAATACATTTAAGTCTAAACATGTTATTCTTAGCGTATCAATGGCAAGACATCGTGGTAAAAATATTAGCCAATCAGCTTAAGGAACTCGCTGATTTTCGCCCAGGGAGCGCCAGACGTACGGGATTACTGAGTTCGTCGCTCGAAGAGGCTCCGAGGGTTTTTTAAATAACGATCGATATCAACCCTTGTATGACTCCACTGCTGGGGCACGCGTTACTTGCTGCATCGCAGAAAGGTTAGGCCATACTCCACCACGGGGGCTAACTCCGGGTTGGTGGAGGATTGTAAGACAGCGGGCCTTACTGTCAGAAGTTATCATGCCGGCACAAGGCCTCTGGCTTAACGACTGTCATTACATGACAGCCGGCACCAACGGCTTAACGTGTCCTGCGAAGTCTGGAGCACGGAAAAATGCATTCACGGGTTGGTCACTCATTCTGCGCCCGCCTGTGGTTGCCTAACTCAAGTGATTGGTTCTAATAACTCGGTTCGACTAGGCCACGAGCGTTTACAGTCATTTGAGGCTTCGAATTAAGAGTCATTGAAAAATACTATACCAATTTTAAAAACCTATTTAGAGGCAAAAAAATTCCACCCATGCCGGGATTCGAACCCGCGAACTCTGGCTATCCGTGCCAGCGCTCTTTCCAACTGAGCTAATGGGCGACTCACCGGCATCAGTGAAAAAAAAAAGAAAAGTTGGAAAGAGCGCTGGCACGGATAGCCAGAGGTCGCGGGTTCGAATCCCGGCATGGGTGGAACTTTTAACCTCTAAATAGTTTTTAAAATTGTCCTTAGCACGGGTTGGTGCATTAAAAAGAGTATTAATACTATAGGTACCTTCATATCACGCATAGCTCGCACTTTAGTGTGCAGGCCGGCGCCACAGTCGCCCCGTAGTGGCACACACTCGGACCAGTCGCCCCACTGTCCAAATCCGCACACTTCCTCAGCCGTCCTCACCTCCGAGATTAGCGGCTGGTTCTCGGCCTTGTCTTTAGCATCCCTGAGGAAAGGATATTCCTATATATATGATGTGATATGGACATGGATATGCCTACCATGCGAGAGGTCCCGGGTTCGAAACCCGGCTAGGGACAAACATGTTTTCATGTTAGTGACGTCTCTGTTTCTGGTTCCCACGACACAGGGTATCATATCGTGTTATGTCTGTATGTAAATGTTATGTTATAATTATTTCAATAACAGAATGGTATTAATACATCCCCTATTTGGTCGAAGTATGTCCCCCACCTTGCCGGCCTTTTCACTCACATTAGCTCGGCATATCTCTTTCGACAATTTTTCTACTTCCATCCTCTCTATAGTATGTCCAAACCAAGGTAAAGATAAAACGTACCCAAAACGTGCGACTAAGGAATAATAAAGCGAAAGAGATTTGTCAAGATCGTGGTTAGTGGCAAACCACAGTTCCTGCCTTCCCTCTCCGCGATATAGGCTGCATGGGCGCATGCTGAGACGCTGACGCTCTGCTGTGTGGTGTCGGCCTAGAGAATAGCACCAACCCAATTCTTCCCGTGGGTGTCGTAAAAGGCGACTAAAGGACACAAACCGGGGGGTGGGCAGCAGCGCCCCCTGCAGTACAATTCCACCGAACTGCGATCCCCAACCCGCATGCCCAGCGTGGGGATCATGGGCATTACCCCCTATGATAGCACAACGTGGCGCTCTTTAGGGGAGGGTTATGTCCAGCAGTGGACTAGTATAGCCTGACGACGACGACGACGACGATGCTGAGACGCAGGCGACGCAGCGCAGGGCGGCGCAGATTTTGTAAAGCATGGAACGTTGAGCTACGTACGGCGTCGCAGGCACGTGCGCTGCAGACATGTGTCTACCCTGCTCTGCGTCCCGTTGCAGTGCCGGCACAGATTTCTTGATCGTTATTTAAAGTTTTGTAATTATGACGTCACCACTGGCATTATGAACTACATACGTTCATTGAATTTATTCATGATAAAAAAAAAGTTGACGTTTGACAAATGTTGTTGTTGACGAATTTTTTTTTTAATATTTGTAGGCAGTGGAACTACCGCATTAGAGCCAATGATGACGTCATTGAAAGAATAATGAAGTGAACATTATTTTGCGATAAATATTAATAATCCGTTTTTATTTTACCTATTTAAACCCCTAATAGTATTCAGTATCCCTATTCCTCGAAATGGTTTTCTCTTTACGTTGTCGATGCCTCCCTGATCAATGCCCATTGCCAAGGAATGGAGCGGATGGTTGCGTTCGCAGCATGTGGTGGGGGCCTATGTCTGCCTTAACTGCCCTGCCCTGTACTGAACTGTGCTGCGCTGTGCTGCGTCGCCTGTCTCAGCATGCGCCCAGCCAATAGGCGTGAGTTTATGTAAGGTAATGTATTTTTTAATGTGTTAGTTATTGCATTTTTTCAAATTACTGCTCGTTTTTTCTCCTGGCATGCATCACTCATCGGCCTTTGCATATACGTATTGAGATGATTTATACAGCGTCCAGCGGCACCTTCACTCACTCACCGTGCCTGGGACGTTGTCTTTTAGATGGTTTAGGCAGGTGTGGTAAACTTGCAGGGATAATTTTAATATTTTTATTCCAATACAAAGAGTAAGTTTCAAGTTGATGCTTACGTTTCAGATTGTTGTAGTTCAGAAGGTGGCTCTGCTGAAATAAAACGAAAAGTTTATTCAAATGCAAATTCAAATAATTTTTATTTCAACGTTATCGGACCTTTCCTGTTAATTATGGAAATAAAATACAGTTTAAAAAAGGTGCGAAGGTGATCTCTCAGGATCGTGGCAAGTGGCAGTCGCTGGTCTCTGCCTACCCGTCTATAGGCGGGATATAGGCGTGAGATTAATTATGTGTGTATGTACAGTTTGAAAAAAATTGTAAAATTAGAAGTTCCGTAAAGTTACACGCTTAAATCTGGGTCGTTTGAAAGTTGCGGTTATGTAATTAGTTTCAAACGCCATTCATCCTGACTGTTACTTTTCACTATCGACGTGAAAAAATTAAAAATAAGTCGAGAAATCTTGAAAACAATAACTGTTTCAATTATTCCTATCTCAACTTAATTTTTTTAAATTTTAATCTATGACGGAGTTTACACGTTCAGTTTGGCGTCAGTTCAGTCCTTAATCAAGCTCGAAGTTTTACAATTTTTTTCAGATGAGTAGCGGCACCTATACTGGGCTCAACAGTTGTCGTAGTTTTTAAGATTTCTCATGTTCACTTTTAGATGAAAACGTATTATAAAACAAGTTATGATTTTTTTCCATTAGTTAGCACCCCGAAGCGCTTTAAGTGGGTAGAACATATTACATACATTATACTCTTTTTAATGCACTAACCCGTGCTAAGGACAATTTTAAAAACCTATTTAAAGGCTAAAAATTCCACCCATGCCGGGATTCGAACCCGCGACCTCTGGCTAACCGTGCCAGCGCTCTTTCCGACTGAGCTAATGAGCGACTCACTGGCATCAGTGAAATGTAGAACCTCTTTACAATATTCTCTGTATTCCGTACAGGCAGCGACATGGGTGGAATTCTTAGCCTCTATATAGGTTTTTAATATTACATACGTTTTCTACAATTCGGGCACCATTAATTTGTACTTTATAATATATTTATTTGAGATGGTTTTAAGCTATACCGCGCCTAGGTCATGCCCCATTCACAAATTCGAGGTGGAGCTGTGCTGCATCCGTGTCGTTGCGGTACCGGTGTAACGTGCCATGACCTTTTGACGGCTCTGTAATTAACAGGTTATACGAGACCTTTGTTCTCGCCCTGAGGTTTGCAATCCTCCTCCAGCAGCGGAAACACATCCAGTCGGTTGACCTCCAGCATAGCGAAGGGTTTGAGGTCGTTCAGGTTCATCTGGTAGAACGGTGAATTGGGGTCGAAGGAGCCCACCGCCACCCTCTCCACGTTGCCCTGGGTCTGAGACTTCAACTTCGGTGACTGAAAGCCAATTAAAAAGATAAAAAAAAAAAATAGTTTGATCAAAAAACCACTTCTAACAAAATAAGACTTAAACCTAGGTTGAGGTATTATAAAATAAGGCAAAGGGTCAGCTGGTGCAGACCCGGGTCATCCCCGGACAACGCTGGTTTTCAGCCACTGCCTTCTCCCTGAGATGTTGTACCTACGGCAGTAATGTTAAGAGGGCTCTAACAGTTAAAACTACTAATAGAGTTCTGAAAATCGATTGAAAACGAAACGAAACAAAAATCTACTAAAATATGAGATCTAAAAAAACCAGTTTTCTTCTTAAATAAAGGTAAGTTAATCGTATTAAACATTTTTAATTCAAAAAATATATTTTTTTAAAAAAGTATAAACGTGAAGGGCACCGTTATGGGAATTAGCAATGTAGTGTATGTGTTAACGAATATTAACAGTAACAATTAACAGTAATAACTTCCACACAAACTAATCACTTTTCCTGGTCGTAATAGGACATCCTGTGCTATGGTAACCAAGGACATCAGAAACATGGAAATACACCCAGACTAATAAAATTTACCTGTACAAATGTCGGTGGCCCCGAGTGGGAATCAAAGCCACGACCTACGGCATGGTAATTGGACGGATACTCGTCTATTGACAGTTGCTAACACAGGATTATATACTATAGTATGGTAGCGAGACTTGGTTGTGGCAAAAGAAGCAAGAAAGTAGAATTAATGCAGTAGAAATGAGGTTCATAAGTCGTTGCATGAGACGTGCATGCATGCAACGACTTATGAACGTTGATAAAGCGCAGGTGATCTGTCAGGATCGTGGCAATTTTTCTCGTAGACAACAAGGTCATGCAGAAAGGTTCGGTAGGTTTAGCTAGCCATAAATCAGTCGTCCAATAGACTAAACACTACGATCCCGGTATAATACCCACGTTGTCTCAGACTACTAGTATTTTCTATATCAACCCTTTGTATGTTCCCACTGCTGGGGCACGGTGGAGTATGGCCTAACCTTCCTGCGTTAGGGCCTAACCTTCCACCAATCCGAATTTGACCCCCTACGGGGGTCCCCCCCCTACGGCTCCTTGACTCTTAATCGAGAATGTGGTTTCAAACTGTCGCAAACGTGGGATCCGGTCATCAAGAAGTGTTCAGAGTCGAAAATATTCGCATGGCTTATCGTCCGACGTTGTCAGTGTAGTGTGTCGCAACCCTAATAGTGCTTTGTGATGGCTGATTGAGGGTAGTCTGAAACCTCATCAGCCGAAGATGCAAACGGGTAACAGCCATCAGTCTTCTCGTGACCACGATGAGTGTAACGTCGTCGAAACGTCGAGGTAAAATAGCAATAAATTACTACGCGATTAAGCCCCGAAATTATTCTAACAATGTTTTCAAGTCGCGAAAGTTTAAAATATGGTATATTCTAAAAGCTAACAGAGTGTAGCTGGTCCATCTTGATACACACGGTGGATTATAAGGTATAGTCATACTGTATCATCAGAACTTCACCTCGTAAGAAATCCCATCCATAGAGCCAGCATCCCATGGGAACAGCGGTATTTCAGCCCAGGGCAGCCACTCGTCGTCCCCACAGAGCTCAAACATGGAGGTCCCCAGAAACCAGTCTGGGGACGGTCTCATGGATACTGCGATGGAGAAGACGTGGTGGATCCGGTCTGTACGCAGTAGGGAGTGTGATGGTTCGAACATGTGCGGGTGGTGACGCCTCTTTCCACGGATCAAGGTTCTAGTGCCGCCAGTTTCAGACATCTGCAAAAAAGGTCTAATTTGAATCAATCTATATCCGACTGCTGTTGCAGAAAGGTTCGGTGGAACTCAAGCAGGTTTTTTCGCGATTTTATAGTCATCTCTGAAATTGCATAAAAATTACAGTTGTTTATGGCGATCTCAGGGTTGTCATAGTAATAAAAGTTCTGTCCGACCTTTGAGAAATTATAAGAGGGGAAAAACACTTAAATTCTTACATCCAAATAACACAATTATCTTTTTTGTTCTTGGGACTAGAATATGTGATTGTGTTATTTGGATTTTATTTTGGATTAGGTTACCCTGTGATATGATAACGGAAAGCTGATCATTTTTCGATCTCTTTTTTTATTTTTTTTTCTCTAGAACCCGCTAATGAAGTCTACATAATAACACAAATCTAGTTACTTTCAAACTTTATACTCTAGGAACCTATTGATACAAAGCAAAGATGATTTCTTTAATAACTTTGACTGCTTGAATTCACACAAGTTACTACAGAAACTCTGATGGAAACACAAGAAAGTAACATTTCTTCAAGTTTAAAGCTTTAGTTTAACTAAATCTTTAGTTTTTGAGCAACACCCTATCTGCCTCAGGGGCCTTTTCTACAATTAGAAATCCGCAAACGGGACCCCTCGATATAGGATTTACCTAGTGTTGAGCCTACCACACAAGGTATACTGCCAATAACCTTTTTCTAAATAAATAATAATTAATTTAATTTTTCTTTCTCTGGTCGCACTTGTATCTTTCAATTACGCCACGTAAATTGATTTTTTTGATTTTTAAAAGTCTTTATTTAACATAGACATTATAAATGATATAAAAAAACAAAACACGCTCATGGTTTATACATTGTCATTAACTGATATATGTTATCAGGCCAAAACACCTCTTTAAACTTCTTGCATGGAATAGGAAACTTGTAATAACAATATTTACTTAGGAAATACTTACATCGGTGATTTTCCATGTTAACTTTGCATAGTTCACATTTCTTGGCATAACATAATAGACTTAGATAGAGATAGAGAACACTTTATTGTACATAAAAATGGAAATTACACAGATATTTCTTAACCTAAGAGTACAAACGGCGGCCTTATCACTAAAAGTGACTTACATTGTTAATAATCTCTCTCTCAATGAGACTGATGTCACCATCCTCTGCCAGTAGCTTGAGGCCTTCACTGGGCTTCCGGCCAAGGTGCCACAGTATATACTCGGTAGCATGCGAAGCGCCAATCATGTAGCTGTAGCCATTCTCATCAGGCTTACTAGGGTACAGGCGGGGGTGCGACATCCTCGACCATTGGCCCTTGAAGATCACCTATGAAAGAAGGTGAATGTAAGATATACAATCAGATCATACCACAAAGGCGCAAAACTAGCACTAACAACCAAAAAAATTCAGATTGTTAGTCCCACAGTGGCAACCAGTTTCAAATTTGTGATCGTAACATATTACGTTACGTTATAGGTTATCAACCCTTGTATGTCCCCACTGCTGGGGCACGGATTTCTTCCTGCATCGCAGGAAGGTTGGGCCATACCCCACCACGGTGGCCAAGTCCGGGTTGGTGGAGGATTGTAAGACAGTGGCGGGCCTTACTGTCAGAAGTTATCAAACCACCCGTAAGGCCCATAAGGCCTCTGACATGGCTTAACGACTGCCATGACATGACAGTCAGCACCAACGGCTTAACGTGCCTTGCGAAGCACGGAAGCGCTCGGAAAAATGCCACTAGCGGTAGGCACGGGACGGTCACTCATCCTGCACCTGACCGCGCCTGTTGTTGCTTAACTCAAGTGATTGATTCCAATCACTCGGTTCGCCTAGGCCACGAGCGCTCCAAACAAATTAACAAATTGATCAAAGTCAATTAGAAATTAACTTCGATAGATCTATCCCCATTCACAAACTAAGTCCACAAATAACTTTTTTATTTTAATTCTTTATTGCACTAATTACATGAGTAAATGCACAAGGGCGTGCTTAATGCAAGAAGCATTCTCTTCCAGCAAACCTTTGGTGTTAAAGAGATTGGTGAAGAAATCATGTGCAAAGAGGTTTGTCTTTTTGATCTGTGCATGGAGTAATGCACTAACCACGGCGTGCTAGTCACTTTTGTTGATCTACTATATTATGTAATTTAAATAGTCTAATCCAGGGTTAATATTTTATCTTTAACGTGGCCCTCACACTACACACAAATTTCTCACTCACCTCGTATCTAGCCTCGCTACAAAGGTTACACGTCTCCTTGACAGTCAAAGGAGGCGCGTCCAGAGCTTTCTTGGTATTCTTCTGTAGCTCTATAGTCAGTCCAGGCTCAACGTACCAGGACTCGCTATTTTCAGCTACCATAGCGCGGATTCTGATCTTCTGTTTCTTGCTGCTCTCCTTCATCTTTGGGGAAACCCAGTGTATCTGAAAATATTTGAAATATTCAAGCATTCTTTGAAAAAGATGCGATTGACCTGAATTAAAAGCACAATCTCAACCAATCCAGAATTGGCCCCCGTGGTGGAGTATGGCCTACACCTTCCTCAGGGAAAAGACCCGTGCCCCTCGGTGGGGACATAATGGGTTGATGATGAAAAGCATAAGTGGAAATTTCTGGTTCTCCGCTCAGCTAGAAGTTAAAAAAACTGAAGAAGAAACCTATCATAAGACCCTCGCAAGCTCGCTTTCCGAGAATTTGAAGCAGATTTCCGGTGATGGCTATGCTTATTTCTAGAAGAAGGCAAACGTTTTGCGTCCATAATTTCTCAAGCAGGAATCGTTATACATTTGCAGATATTATCCAAGTACGTAATTGTTTTACAAAAATAATAAATGTGCGATCGGTCGCCCAGGGACTGATTATTATTATGATGGAAACTGACCTCAACTTCTTTCTTATCAGATTCGTCTGCATTCTCTACGGTATTGTAGCATTTTTCGCTGTGCCTGGTAAGCGTATCTTGTATTTGTAGGCTGCCAACGTCGATATTGGTCTCGTCATCAGCATCTTCCACCGTAATCATGAAGCGTCGGAACGGTCGTTCCGGCACTGTAGTCTTCAGGAGCACTGTGATAATAAGAGATTCGGGTTCTAGTCTAGAGCAGGTTCGCACGTGATGCCAAGTGTGTGGATGTGTGCGGGTTGCAACCAGGTATTAATATCTGGGACACATCCACACAGATAGTCTGATGGATAATAATTACCGACCTCGAGCCAGAGCTCGGTTTAAGATCCGAGATCGGTTTAAGCTGGTCAAACTCTCGTGTTGCACGAAGGTTTGCAGGAGCTTTGACAAAACCTGGTCTTCTAGCATCATCAACCGCATGTTTGATGTATCATCAAAACGCATGTTTGATGATGCATGCAAGATGCAAGAGCATGGTAACATCATATTACAGAAGCTCAGGCCTGCATCTCAGGAGGGTAGGGTTTGCCAGTAGCCCTGACCCGGACCAATCTTTTCCACTTTCATAAGTGGAATTCATTCTAAAATAACGTCAACTTACTAACATACGTCTGGTCCGGTAGATAGGAGTTAGAGTTGTCCTTAAGGTCGATATTGAACTGGAATATTTCGTTCTCCTTGGCTTCGGGTGCCTTTCCTGGAGGTGTGTGGTCGCACACGCTAGGGTTACCTCGCACTATGCCAGTGGTCACCAAGAGGGTTAGGGTTTGTAGCCACCTGAAGAAAAATTATATTACAAAAAACATCAATGTCAGCAGTTGACGCCATCTGGGATGGCGTAAGGATTTGAGTGATAAGGATACACACATCTAGTGTACAGTGTTGTCAGAATCCTTATGCCATTTGGCGCTACAGCAACATCAAACCATTATGTCTCCACCGAGGGACACGGGTCTCTTCCCTCAGGAAGGTATAGGCTATAGTCCACCACGGGCGCCAACTCCGGATTGGTGGAAGTTTGCAAGACTAGTGGCTGGTCTTGCTGACAGAAGTGTTCAAGCCGCCTTATTTGACGCTTAAGGCCTGCTGCGGGGAAGCGGGCCCCGTGCCCGCGCAACGAAACTCGCCTACCCGCGCCGGGGACCATCGCAGGGGCATACTCGGGGTGCGGTAGCGGTAGGTAATACACACGTGACACACGCGGTTGTCCAGGGACTAGCGATGCTGCGTAATCCGGCCTCCGCGAAGGGCGGCCGTCGCGTTGACGGCCTCTGTGGCGCAGCGGTAGCGCATCTGCCTACCATGCAAGAGGTCCCGGGTTCGATCCCCGGCTGGGAAAAAAAAACCCCCCAGGTCTTGGATGTTTACATGTTTGTGATGTCGTTGTTTCTGGTTCCCACGACACAGGGTATCCTAGTGTGGGGCCAGAAGCAATGTATGTGCCTGTATGTAAATGTTATGGTATGTTATGTACCCACGGAGCCGCGTCCGCATATCCACGCGCGAAGACACCGCGGCGGATGCCTGCCACGGGTGGCCGCTTAACGCAGCTTTAGCCCTAAATTTTTAACATTTTTTAACATTTACATGCTTATATGCTTTTTGTTGCACTAACCCGTGCTAAGAACAATTTTTAAAAACCTATTTAGAGGCTAAAAATTCCACCCATGCCGGGATATAAACCCGCGATCTCTGGCTAACCGTGCCTGCGCTCTCCCAACTGAGCTAATAATTACTATTTATAAAAGAAAATAATATTCGTTTTTCTACCAGAGTGCTTAGTGCGAGTTTGACAGATCCAATCGAATAACTTTACTACCGCGTTAATCGAGCATTGAGTATTGAGTATGAGTAAATTAACCGTTCGAACTGGCAAAAAGCTGTCACAGTACAACTCGCACTCGCGTTTATTCGTGTTTTGGCTGGTAAACGTGTTCACTTCTCAACGTAAACCATTACAACTCGCACTCAGCAATTTTAATTTCCATACTTGTCGCTAGGTGGCGCTTCCTCGATGCCATAGAAATATGAGTTTACGCTAACGCGATCGAGTAGTAAAAAAACTCGCACTAAGCACTCTGAGCGTACGATGTAAACATTTTTAATGAATCTGAATTGGCGATCCATTGCTAATAGCGAGCTCTTTCAGACAACCCCATGACGGAAAGTTGCTGAAGGCAAAGAGAGAACGGCTAGTCGGTGCAAAAATGAATGTCTTCTAGTTTTCTCTTTTTCTGATTCTGGGTCTACTTTTTATATTACTTTCCACATAAGCAAAATTTTTTTTTATTAATGTTCCGCTTTGTGACGTTAATTCATAGATTACGCTAAACGTTTACAAAAATGTTTGACTAATGATTTGATTATAAATACCTATTTACAGGCTAAAAATTCCACCCATGCCGGGACTATGATTATGTGACTAAGGGCCGATTCGACCAAACTATTTATGCTTGGTATAAGTGCTAATCTTGGAATAAATCGAGAAATTATCTTGTTAAATTCTAGATTTATTCCAAGATTAGCACTTATACCAAGCATAAATAGTTTGGTTTGGTCGAATCGGCCCTCAAGGCTGCAACATTTCTAGGGCGCGAAAATTGTGATTTTAATAAACCTTCGAAAACTAAACAAAAGTGTAAACAATCTTATTGTCAAACACAAGCACTAACTAGGGTTTCTCTGGAATAGCGCATTTTAAAAGGAACCCTGTACTCATAAAAAATACACATACAAAAGTAATATTTATACTATTTTTATTTTTAATGCACTAACCCGTGCTAAGGACAATTTTAAAAACCTATTTAGAGGCTAAAAATTCCACCCATGCCGGGATTCGAACCCGCGACCTCTGGCTATCCGTGCCGTGCCGTGGCACGGACAGCCAGAGGTCGCGGGTTCGAATCCCGGCATGGGTGGAATTTTTAGCCTCTAAATAGGTTTTTAAAATTAATATTTACATAGATAGATAGAGAACACTTTATTGCACAACCAGAAAAAGAATACATTTATGCTTATTTTACTAGAAATTCAGCATGCCTTTTTACCACCAGGTCCCTTCTCCAAATCCATTTCACCCGCAAAAGCTTTATTCAATCTACCACAAAGTCTCCTGATTCGTGTAACTCATTGATATTCCTAAAAACAAGTTTGGGCTATGACGTGGACGCTAAAGGAAAATGGAGAGATTTTCGCACTTTCCCTGGAGAGGCAAAAAAGGGTAAATCACGCGAGCAAGACCGTGGGTAGACTGCTTAACTATCACACAGAATAACTGGAATATCAATACGAAGCGCTCGTGGCCTGGTCGAATCGAGTGATTGGAATCAATCACTTGAGTTAAGCAACAACAGGCGCGGTCAGGTGCAAGATGGGTGAGAGTCCCGTGACTACCGCTAGTGGCATTTTTCCGAGCGCTTCCGTGCTTCGCAAGGCACGTTAGTGTTTGGTGCCGGCTGTAATGTAATGGCAGTCGTTAAGCAATGTCAGAGGCCTTAAAGGCGTTCTGATAACTTCTGACAGGCCCGCCACTGTCTTACAATACTCCACCAACCCGGACTTGGCTCCCTTGGTGGAGTAGGGCCTAACCTTTCTGCTATGCAGGAAGAGTCCTGTGCCCCAGCAGTGGGTACATACAACTACAAGGATTGATATCGAATAAGTACAGCAGCGTAACTACAGTCTATTTATCCTTACATGGTCAATTTAGTAAACAAGATTCTAACCTATAAATTGACATTTGATGCCAAAACTAGATATTTTCTCCCAAGTTTATGAACTTTATTTATAAAATTAACAGTGTGTTACCTAAACTAGTGTCCCAGGTTCCTTCATTTATGGGAATAAGGCAGTTAAAAAGTTATACTTTACCGGTAGAATCGTGTTTACTAAAATGAGCAAGTAAGGATAAATGGACTATACAACTTCTGAGACCCGTTTCAAATTCCCAGTAAAAATCTTTGTGTTGCAAGCTTGTTATTTAGTTTAACCAATGGATGCATTCTACACCTCTTTGATTCCTTTTCTTATGAATGTTTTCAAATGTTAAAAATACATTTTAATTTTTAGTTACGCCACTGACTACTTTACACTTTATTGCACACATAAATAATATACAGAAAACAACAAACTTACAAAATAAAAAGTGTACATGGCGAGCTTATTTTAATAGATTTCTGTTCCAACCAACCCGACGGGGGTTTGGGGAGTCCAGGGACGAGCCTTCATAAAGGAATTAGGGCGTCGCCTGAGGAACCGCTGCATGGACTGTCGCTCCGGGGTATACTTGATGCAGAGGATCTCCCTCGCTGTGCAGCGGGGTAACGCTGCAAGCGTTATGGGAACCTTTGGCTCGGGTATGTCTTGGGGCGGTTTGCTCGACAGTTAATTTTAGTTTGTGTTTTTGCGTGCATATTATATTATTATTTTTTCTGACATATTTTTGTGCTTGTGTATATTTTTTTAATTTTATTACTTTGGACGAAACGTCTGTGGATGTATATTTTTATGCTTTTATGTGTAAGATTGTGCTCTGTATTTTATTCTATGCAAGTGATTATATTAAATGCACACCCTTGATGTGATGATACGTACATTTCCAAACAACCAAGCAGCGTTTCGAAGCTTCATAAACAGCACAACTCTACAAACACCGCCACGATATTGAGTGCAAAAGTTTCTTCAATGAAATCACCACCAGTTCACTTCCGCGACGGTTCAAAGCTGCATTAAACACTAGTTAAACTTTTAGTATTTACTTTCACTGTGAAAAACAAATCCGTTTATGAAAAGTGGAGTGTATTTAATCCAATATCTTCACGGCAGCGGTAGTGCCGCCCGTACGTAAAGCTCAAAATAAACTTCAGATTATAGGGCTGGCGCGTCGCCAAGAACTGACTCAGTGTGTTTCATTTTACTATTCTGTGGCACAGTCTGTGGTGCTTCCAAAAATTCAATATATCCAACCGCCTAGTTGGTAGGCGGTGGTACCGAGCGGTAGAACTTCGGTTTCTCATTTCGAATGGAAGGAGGTTCGAATTCCAGTATGAACAGTCCCGAGCACTGACATTTATCATTAAAATGTGAAAATTACTTTGCTAAGTTCCGCCAAAAATCCCACAAGCACCATGCGGTTAGTTAATGCACCGCCCTCCCTGTCACTTTTTCAAGCAGAAGCAAGACACGAACACGTCACCACCGACACCAATACTTGTGTGAGAAAATGCGCTTGTGGGATTTTTGGCGGATTTAGCAATGTAATTTTCGCATTTTAATGCTGTTATGGATTTCTGCAAAGTAACGCCTGATTCCATAAAACAACTAACATTTAAAAACCTATTTAGAGGCTAAAAATTTTCACCCATGCCGGGATTCGAACCCGCAACCTCTGGCTATCCGTACCAGCGCTCTACCAATTGAGCCAATGGGCGACTCACGGCATCAGTGAAATTTCGAACCTCTTTACAATATTCTCTGTATTACGTACAGGCAGCGACATCTGACTTAAGCAAATTGCATTACTTACAGCCCCGACTACCTACTTTGCAGTTAGGTTTAACATCGGAACGATATCACTGTACCCACATGATTACACTATTTTTATTTTTAATGCACTAACCCGTGCTAACATTTATACACTTCAGTATCTTGTCAAAGTCAAAATAGTTAATTCCTCATGCATCAGGCTAGAAGAGACATGTGCCAATGTTGTAAAGTGTTTACATGTTAAGATACATACATAACCTCACGCCTGTATCCCAGAGGGGTAGGCAGAGACCAGGGACTGCCACCTGCCACGATCCTGACAGATCACCTTCGCTTCATCAACGTTCATAAGTCGTTGCAGGCACGCACGCCCGTTCCGGGTACTTCCCCTTTGCTAATACGTGTTTTTTTTTTTTCCTCTCTCCACGGACATGGTGGGTCCGTGCTCTTCTTAAGTATTAATTAATTATTTCATATTCACTCTTGAATTCCGTTCCGTTCCTATCGGAAAGATCTCTCGCTCTTACATTTTGCCTTGTACACATAATATCTTGCATCCTTAATGCTATTTCACACAACAAAAATAAAAAGCTTATTGTTAGGTTCTTTAAACAAATTTATCCATTATTATTATTCTTTATTATTATTATTATTTTTTTTTATTATTTTTTTTTTTTCAGTATTGGGTTGTTATTTCTATTTTCCTTTTTTTTTTTTTTTTCATCCCTGCTAATACATGTTAAGGCACGATAAGAATATTCTTTATTGTACACCATGAAAATACAAACATAAAATAATTATAAAGATACAGTACAATTGGCGGCCTAATTGCTTAAAGCAATTTCTTCCAGACAACCTACGATGGAGAGTTGCTGAAGGAGAAGTGAGACGGGTAGTTGATGCAAATATGAATATTGATATACATACTTATACATGTTAGTGCCCGCCCGCGGCTCTACGAGTGACTTAATTTTCTAAGTTGCGTACATTTCAGAAATTATAGTGGCTATACCACTGGCTATAACGGTGAAGGAAATTTTATTTTATTTATTTAGGATTACTAACAACTTATATACCAACACGTTCACAAAATGCTTAAGTAAAATCAACTTTAAAAACCTATTTAGAGGCTAAAAATTTCACCCATGCCGGGATTCGAACCCGCAACCTCTGGCTATCCGTACCAGCGCTCTACCAATTGAGCCAATGGGCGACTCACGACATCAGTGAAATTTCGAACCTCTTTACAATATTCTCTGTATTACGTACAGGCAGCGACATCTGACTTAAGCAAATTGCATTACTTACAGCCCCGACTACCTACTTTGCAGTTAGGTTTAACATCGGAACGATATCACTGTACCCACATGATTACACCATTTTTATTTTTAATGCACTAACCCGTGCTAAGGAACAAATTTAAAAACCTATTTAGAGGCTAAAAATTTCACTGATGTCGTGAGTCGCCCATTGGCTCAATTGGTAGAGCGCTGGTACGGATAGCCAGAGGTTGCGGGTTCGAATCCCGGCATGGGTGAAATTTTTAGCCTCTAAATAGGTTTTTAAATTTGTTCCTTAGCACGGGTTAGTGCATTAAAAATAAAAATGGTGTAATAAAATCAACTTAAAGATAAGTATACAAGCCAATTACAAGAAATCACTGCATGCAAAATTATACAGGTTCTTACTAAAGGTACGGTAAGTTAAGGTATTATATAGGTATATAATACCTATATAATACCTATATAAACTCGCCTTTGCACATGCTATTTCTCTTATGTTATGTCCTATTCAATGTTCTGTGCGCATTCAAGTATAATAAAGGTTTATTATATTTTGCTATGTTTTTGGTGTTCAATTTGCCTGTACTAACTTTTTTACTTTATTGTCATTGTCCGAAAATATATCAATGAAAACATTGTGGGGTAATCTAAAATAGGTGTTTACATACCTCAGCGCTTAAGACAGGAATGCGCGGTGGTCACACGAGGTGATAAAGGCGATACACTCTCTCTGAGAGGTGTGTCCTCTACCCTGGGACGTAAATAGACTCTGTAACTTAGTTTAGAAGAAACCGCCTTCTTGTTCAAAACTGTCTTATGCGTTTCAGACACCTGAAAATCCGGATTTTGCTAAAATGCAATAAGTCTCAAGGGAGTACCTACCATGCGTAATTAATGTTTTAAGTTACTGATTCGTGATATTTTATCCTTATTAGGTTTTGTTTACTTTTCTTTAATTACTTACAAATCGGGATGTCAAATACAGCAGTGATACCAGTTTTTTTCTAGTAAAATTCCTGAAAAGTGGAGAAATATGTATTTGTTGCATTTATTAGTGTGTTTTATAGTAGTAGGTTTAGAGTTATGAAAATACGCATCCGTAACCCTTATAAAATAATATATCTTCAAATATCTAATTGTATGAAATTTGCTGCCTCATTCGCACTCATATTGAAATATATTTTCTATTGTACAGACCGACACAAACTTAACGGTCATCGAGTGATACTGCGCGTCCCATTTTCACGCATTTTGCGTGTAAGGAAGAGATAGAGTTACGAGCGCTTGTTCTTTAAGTTTGCGTTGGTCTCTACAATCTAGGAAGATACAAATATTTATATTCTCATAGGCTTACCTTGAAGCGCTCCGTGGCTAAGTCGAACCGAGTGATTGGAATCAACCAATTGAGTTAAGCAACAACAGGCGCGGTGAGGGGCAGGATGTAACCGTCCCGTGACTACCGCTATTGGCATTTTTCCGAGCGCTTCCGTGCTTTGCAAGGCACGTTAGGCTGTTGGTGCCGGCTGTCATGTAATGGCAGTCGTTAAGCCATGTCGGAGGCCTTATGGGCGGCTTGATAACTTCTGACAGTAAGTTTCGCCACTGTCTTACAATCCTCCACCAACCCGGACTTGGCCTCCGTGGCGGATTATGGCCTAACCTTAATGAGATGCTGGAAGTGACCCGTGCCCCAACAGTGGGGACATAAAAGGGTTGATATCGAGGCTTACCTTGGAGTTTACATATTATGACGTTATTAGTTACTTGGCTATCTCCTTGAATATTAAATCCACTGATTTTCATCCCATACTTTGTTATTTATAGCTTATCAATACCCTGTCCCTTTCCAAACGTACAGCCCGCTTAAATAATTCAGCCAGTTTGGTCCCGAGGGTGCATTATACCCAATTTAATGCCCCATTTACATCACTGCTACTCGCGCTTCCTAACTGCCTGGGGAGGAAGGGAGAAAGGTAGAAAGTGTATAAAAAGAACTTCAGAAACAGTAGGAATGCGACAAAAATGTAATTTCATATAGCATTTTTAAACCTGGCCCAAATAAAAGTGATGTGGTCTGCTTAAGCGGTACAAGACCGCTGTTTATTGCTGTCTATGTACTGACTGTCGATGGCGATGGTAGGTATAGGAGCCGCAGAAGCCGGCTTCTTAATTAGGAGGTCTTGGGTTCGAATCCCGGCATGTATGTTTGCTATATGCAGCATGCCCGCACTGGGAATCGAACCTTGTTCTCTCAATCCCGAGTGCATTGTTCTACCCACAGGGCTACCGCCATCTACTATACTACTCTATCTTCACAAATATACATAACTTAGAAAACAAAGCCATGGTACATTGATTGATTAAAGATGATAGAGAATATTGCTGTGTGGTGTCGGCCTAGAGAATAGCACCAGCCCGAATTCTTCCCGCGGGTGTCGTAAAAGGCGACGGGACTCAAACCGGAGGGTGGGCAGCAGCGCCCCCTGCAGTACAATTCTACCAAACTGCGATCCCCAACCCGCATGCCCAGCGTGGGGATCATGGGCATTACCCCCTAATGATGGCACAACCTTGCACTCATTAGGTTAGGGCTATGTCCAGCAGTGGACTAATATAGCCTGAAGAAGAAGATAGAGAATAAAGATTTCAAAAAAATAACAGAAAAGTACAAAAGTTAGTATCTGCCAAACTGCATAACAGGCTGGCACACTGCCCACACTGGGAATCAAACCTGGGTCTCTCGCTCCCGAGTCCATTGTTCTACCCTCAGGGCTACCGCCGCAAACATGAATATCTAACTTCACACCCATTGGACCTTTTATAAAGCACGAGGCAGTAAAAAAATAAACAAAATCTGGCAGGGACCTAAAAAGCTAAAATGAGTGGGTCGATCGATCGCTGTATGAATGAAAGGGGAATAAATCGGGAAACTGGTCATATTTCGCACTAAAATAGGAGCTCGTGGTCGGCAGTCTAGTACAGGGGGTGAATGGCAATAAAAATAAATCGGATGCATATAGACGTGACGGGCATGTATGAAGCGCCTGCTGAATAAACATCAACATTCTCGTTCGCAGCGACTGATTGCCGACGGGTTTTTGGCAGGCGTTTAAGATTTTTGGAGTTGCTGCATCAATTTTGAGCGTCGCGTCGTATGTGATTTTTACGTTGGTATAGGTGAAAAGGTATACCTGCTTTTGTATTTGTGAATTGTGTGTTAATTCCATTGAAGGATAGTTTTTAGGACTGCCTCGGTGGCGCAGCGGTTTGGCACGCTGACTGTAAAACCGAAGGCGGGTTCGATCCCCGGCGGTAAAACTAGGAAACGAACTTTTCTAGTTGGTCTCGGGTCTTGGATGTTATCTATATATTTGTTGTATTAAATCTATGGTCGAGTTATCACAAATCATTTAGTTGTACTTAGTATAGGGCTAACGAGATCTGTGTAATATGTCCATGAATATTTATTATTATTATTAGAAATGTTGCATTGGTTTGGACATGTGGAGAGGATGAAGGAAGAAAGATTGACGAAACAATTATATATTGCGAATTTGAGTGGAAGGGCTAGTAAGGGACGTCCTAGACGGACTTACATCGACCAAATAGGGGATATATTAGCAAAGGGAAAGATAAAAAGCGTGCGTAAATGCAACGACTTATGAACGTTGATGGAGCGAAGGTGATCTGTCAGGATCGTGGCAAGCGGCAGTTCCTGGTCTCTGGCTACCCCTCTGGGATACAGGCGTGAGGTTATGTATGTAGGTATGTATGTATGTATGTATGTATGTATGTATGTATGTATGTATGTATGTATGTATGTATGTATGTATGTATGTATGTATGTATGTATGTATGTATGTATGTATGTATGTATGTATGTATGTATGTATGTATGTATGTATGTATGTATGTATGTATGTATGTATGTATGTATGTATGTATGTATGTATGTATGTATGTATGTATGTATGTATGTATGTATGTATGTATGTATGTATGTATGTATGTATGTATGTATGTATGTATGTATGTATGTATTATTTTTATTATTATTACATGACAAAATTATCCTAAGTTTTTGGCTAAGTAAAATTTCAGTACCTACTAACTATACATCATCATTCTGTATAGTATTTGCAACTTATTATGCCCCCTTCTTTTTCTGATACATTTTACCGCACTCCCAACCAGAAACTTAACAACCCAAAACGTAATTACCTTATTTCCCGACGTTGCCGTTGCTGTGGTCTCAGGTAGACATGCATAATTTTCAAATTCCTGCCATCCTAAAAAAACGTGCATTTCTATAAGCTTTTAAAATATGAAATTTCAAATTTTATACCTTTACTTTAAAATATGAAATTTTAAATTTTATACTGAAGAAACAGTTTCCAAACCTAGAGAGAGGGAGAAAAATATGAGAACTTAGTTAACCACCACGTAAATTATGCCTTAGCTACATTGTTGAGATTGCCAAACGAGACCATATTACTCTGCTTCCGCTGTCCGTCTGTCTGTCCGTCCGACCTTTAAAAGGGCTCTGTCTTTGGTAGCCAGTTGAAATGTTCACAAAATGTGTTATCATGGCGGATTATCTAACAGATTCTCTGTTAGAGATAAGTCCGCCTTGGGAAAAAAAAATATTAAAACTGTTTTTATACGGATTTATGCTCGTTTATTACAGTCATCCGGGACCACGGCACCTGAAAAAGTGCCGAAACGTTGGAAAATTGTAAAAATGTAATAAACGAGCATAAATCCGTATAAAAACAGTTTTAATTATGTCTACTGCTCGTGTTAACCTTAAAAAAAATTATGTTATGATTTTTCGAATTTACTGTTTGCAATAAAGAATATTGTATTATATAGTTGAATTATAAAAATTATAAAAATAAGGGAGGTTTTCTTGCAACATACGTGTTTTTTTGCCGTTGTCTTTGTTTATAATCTATCGTAAAATACAGTAATACGTTTAAACCAGCGACCTATTTCATAGAATTACAATTCATGTATTACTATAACAGTTCAATGTACAATGCAAAGTCAATTAGACCAAAAATTAACAAGTACACTGTTTTATAAAACCTATTTAGAGGCTAAAAATTCCACCCATGCCAGGATTCGAACCCGCGACCTCTGGCTATCCGTGCCAGTGCTCTTTCCAACTGAGCTAGTGGGCGACTCACCGGCATCAGTGAAATTTCGAACCTCTTTACAATATTCTCTGTATAAGTTCACTCTGCTACGCCATGTAAGTCGAATTTGTTATAATAAACTACGAATAGTAATTTTATGAAACTCGGCCCAGCTGGCAGACTACAGAACCCACAATAATAAAAACGGGGTCAACCATTTAAAATTCATTGGCCTAACGCAAAAGTACGTCGCCAGCATTTGCATATTGTTTCACAACATTTGAGTTTCCATCTCGCGAGTTGTTTCACACAGAAAAGTGCAAACTAACTATGCGAAATTCAAGTCGGGCAAAGAGGACCCGGGAAACAGTCGTAAATACAGATATAGGGAATCCTGTTTACTTTCTATGCGAGAACAAACGTTCGTACTTACAGAGGGTTAACTTAAGCGGCGAGCTATCGCACACACTAACGCATACAAGTTGCTTTCACGCATGCAAGGGTGTATGAAATGCACTTAAAAAAACCAACTGTATACGTATAACACTATACGTCGCACTGTAGGGCACAGGCCTTCTCACAGAGAAAGAGTATTGGCTTAATCACCACGCGAGCCCACCTCGGATTGACGATTTCAAGCGCTGAGTGAATTATTAAGGTACTTAGGTTTCCTGACGATGTTTTCTTTTACAGTCAGCGAGTGGTATGATATCAACTCTTTTTATGTCTCCACTGCTGGGGTTCGGGTCTCTTCCTGAGTCATCTTCCTACAACAGAAAGGTTAGGCCATACTCCAAGGGACACAAGTCCAGGTCGGCGTGTGGTATAGATACTACAAAGTCACAAATGTGGTTAACATATAATAAAACAGTCCTTCGTATATTCCCGGAGTTCAAACCCACGACCTCCTTCTACCGACCGTGCTTAAAAATACTTTTAATAATACAAACAGTTTTGTTAAATTTAATTTAATTTAATTTAAATTTTTAGCCTCTAAATAGGTTTTTAAATTTGTTCCTTAGCACGGGTTAGTGCATTAAAAATAAAAATAGTGTAATCATGTGAGTACAGTGATATCGTTCCGATGTTAAACCTAACTGCAAAGTAGGTAGTCGGGGCTGTAAGTAATGCAATTTGCTTAAGTCAGATGTCGCTGCCTGTACGTAATACAGAGAATATTGTAAAGAGGTTCGAAATTTCACTGATGCCGTGAGTCACCCATTTGCTCAATTGGTAGAGCGCTGGTTCGGATAGCCAGAGGTTGCGGGTTCGAATCCCGGCATGGGTGAAATTTTTAGCCTCTAAATAGGTTTTTAAATTTAATGTTAATAAATGGATACTGAATCAGGATCTCGCCTTTCCCACCGCCTTAAGTTTTGTCCACTTTGTGCAACGGGCTGGCGACGTGCATGCGGCACGATTTTGATCTAAAATCCTCCTTATGTATATTACGATTTAGAGACTACAATAAAAGCCTGTCTCAATCGCAAGCGCAAGATGTTTTCCTCCACAAATGAAAGTTCTCAATTTAACCTTTATTCCACCATTTACAAACAAAACATTTGCTGGATGATATCCTTCGATGTGTCGGAAATTATGTATTTTCGCCTGCTCGAGCCTAATTATCGTAGGCTGAGTTAATCTTATGTAGTAAACTTTTTGCACTATCGCGGAGCAGCCACTGCAAATATTTATAGAGTATGTCTGCATATTGCCTACTAACCTAAGCAAATTTGTAGACTGGCGACATTGCTTTCTATAAATTCAGATTTAAGGTGTGTTTTATGTTGGTTCGGCCCTTTTTGTCTGTCCGGAAAGTTCTCCGTATATTTTTCTCTACCTACACGTATGTGAAATATCCTCACACCTTAGTTGGCCTAGACCACAGAAAAGACAAGTCAATATGTGAGGATCCAACGAAACCCTTGACATAAATGTTTTTTATATATGTATGTATGTATGTATGTATGTATGTATGTATGTATGTATGTATGTATGTATGTATGTATGTATGTATGTATGTATGTATGTATGTATGTATGTATGTATGTATGTATGTATGTATGTATGTATGTATGTATGTATGTATGTATGTATGTATGTATGTATGTATGTATGTATGTATGTATGTATGTATGTATGTATGTATGTATGTATGTATGTATGTATGTATGTATGTATGTATGTATGTATGTTCGTATGTATGTATGGATTTATACATATATGTGTGTGTGTGTGTATATGTATGTGTACATAAAAAAACAATGGGAAATTGACAAGGACAATCACAGTCAGAGCGGCAGAACGGTCAGAGGGCAGACCAGCAGCCCGAAGATTGAACGATATCGTTGAGTTGGCAGAAGGTCCGTGGATGCGGATGGCAAGGGACCTTGAGATATGGAATGTGGGTGAAAAGGGCTATACCTAGCAGTGGACAGCGGTGGGCTGATGATTTTAATGATGTGTAATTAAAATTTCGGCCTACTTCCAGCGACACCTTCGCTTTTAGTTGCAGTAGGGTTGCCCAGCACCCACATAAACCTGACATCTTGGTCGCCCTAGCCAAGCCTATTTAATACTCGCCAAACTATTACGTTTGTTGGAGAGCGATCAAACTACACCTATATTTCACCTGTCTGGTAAAAAAAATCAGCCAAAATTCTGAATAATAAAATCAAAAACTCGAAACACGAGAGCAGGCAGGATATTTGTTACAAAAATAGCCCGGTTTGTTTCATCGGCAATCATGCAATTCAGTAACATATCCAATACTTTTTCATTTGAACATATTTGTTGTCAGTTGAGCGTGCCATTTTCAGAATTTGTTTAGAGAAACTCGAAACTAGGCCGCGTTTACATTCCGTTCCTCGTTGCACTCATGGGGGAAGGGGGAATGGATGAAATATGATGAAAGGTTGTAATGTTGTATACCTTTGATAAATAATGAAAACTGGAACGACTTCAACTGTTGCTTTATTTTCAGATAGGTATTGTTATTTTGTGATAAAATAGAAAAACTGGATATAAACGGATAGGCAGGTAAAACAGTCAGATCTAGTTGATGGGTAAAGTTGTAATGATGAAAATGAGGGTAATTTCGAAATGTGTGACATAATTTAAATATTTGACAATGATAGATAGAAAAAGAAATATAAAGAATGGTTAACATAACATAACATTTACATACAGGCACATACATTGCTTCAGGCCCCACACTAGGATACCCTGTGTCGTGGGAACCAGAAACAACGACATCACAAACATGTAAACATCCAAGACCTGGGTTTTTTTTTTCCAGCCGGGATTCGAACCCGGGACCTCTTGCATGGTAGGTAGATGTGCTACCGCTACGCCACAGAGGTCATCGTTTAAAGAGGTTTGCACCGTTACAAGGTTGCAGGGGGGGGGGGGGGCGTGGGCAGAAAGACAAAGGCTTCTGTTGTAGTACCACCAAACCTAAATGACATTGTGTCTTTGTTTATATTCTACGTTAAGTGCTGACGTATTGACTAGTCTTTCCTGTGGGCTAGGCCGACTAAGCTGTCAGGATGGTATAGGTGCTGGGCAAGCCTAAAAACCATCTATAAAACCATGTCCCAGGCACTACAGCGTCGGAGTGGTCCCTTCACCCATCTAGTGTGTGAGTGAAGATACCACTGGACGCTGTATAAATCATCTCATTAAGTAGATGCAAAGGCTGACTAAAATTAAAATGCAACTTAGTTAGATTAGACATCAGATTTCCGCACAGAGTGTCATAGCCTATATTGTTTACTGGCACTACCCCTTCCACTGTCCGCATTATCGTGGGTTAGCTGGAAGAAAAAACTATCTAGTATTAAGCTCGTCTTTGTACAAATTTGTTTCAGTGCAATAAAGAATTTTTCATTCATTCATTCATAGCTGGGCCATTGTAAGTAGCAAGCGCTGAGGTACAGATAGACACAAGAAATAAGTCTCGCGGATGTACTTGCGCAGATGAACAAATTTTGGATGTGCGGCAAATTGATCGACCAATCAGATAGTTTCATTTTATGGCAGGTCGCGCGTCTTTGTTGCTATTGGTTAATTCAACGTCATCGATGCAGGTGACTTTTAGTTTGGCAATATTAGCGTGAGCGAAATAGGTAGCGCTACTGCGGCAATCAATTCTGCACCTTAACCGTATCGGTTAAAGATCATGTTGAATGTACTTATAGCTTCGGGTACTTTCGTTACACTTCTTCCTAGTCTGCGCGAACGTAGATTCCCGAAGGGACTTTTATGATGTGTAGTACTGTACGTTAACACTTCAGACACTAGGGCTGCCTCACGATGTTTTCCTTCACGGTCAGTGAATGGTATTGCTACTATAATTTCACTAATGAACATAACTTAGAAAACAAAGTCATTGGTGCATGCCGGGGTTCGAACCCATGACCTCCCAATTGAAAAGCCGGCGTTCTACACCGCTTCGTTACCACCGCTTAAAAAAGTGCAACTTATTGTAATAATGAGGCTACTCGCCTACTATATAGAGAGGAGGTGGTATGATGGCGCCAATTGTAGGAGTCACCGCTTAAATGGCCCAGTCCGCGGTGGGCATACGTAGACATTAAGCCCGTACTCTCTGTCCAAGAGAAGGCCTATGCCCTACAGTAGGCCGTATATAGGCTGCACTATTACTTGTTGCGGACAGTTTCACACCTCATTTTTACTATTCTATGTTTTTACTGTCATATTTGTCAACCACACTGTCTCATACCATTTTCTTGCCTACATTTTCAATTAAATCTATTATTAGCGTTTTCCTTAGTTTTTCTTCCGCTTTCTTATACAGTTCACTCGTAGCTAACAATTACTTTTGCATGAAAATATCAAGATGTTGACATCACGGTAACTCTAAAAAAGACATAGGTAATTTCTTCTACATTTGCACAGATTACAATTATTTTAAATTTAGTTTGTTTTGATGACCTAGTTCCGGTTTTGTAAGCCAAGACTGTCCTTTTTTAGTTTTTTTTGCTCAAAATACAGCGCTTTATCCTTTTAGGACAATGCCTATTGGCGATTTGAAGCGCTGAGCTACGTGGATGGACACCTCAGACGCTCCGGCTTGAATAGTTAGTGCGAGTTGCTTTGTGCTAGCACAAAAATACGTAGGGAACATTCTCTGACTCCTCTGTTTTTTGGCCAACACACAGCAGAAGCCAATGGGGGTCTACGTGACCGGTCGGCCATTGTACGAACACAGACTAGCACTCACAGAATTATGCAGTCATCTCACAGTTCGCACTTTTACATCCTCCGTGGCGGATTTAGACCCGTTTCATCGTTCACACTAAGATCAGATAAGATAATGCTTTATTCATATACGAAACACACATTAAAGCATTTGGTTAAAATTTACCGGTAACGGCGTGCGTGCATGCAACGACGTATGAACGTTGATGAAGCGAAGGTGATCTGTGAGGATCTTCTTTCTATGATCTGAGGTCAGGATCGTGGCAAGTGCAGTCCCTGGTCTCTGCCTACCCCTCTGGGATACAGGCGTGAGGTAATGTATGTAGGTATGTATGGTTAAAATTAACACTAAACACAAAAAAGAACACTCATACACAAAAACACATTAAAATATTTAAATATTTGGGTGAAATTAAGATTAAAACACAATTTCAATGAAAAAAACATCAAGAGAAATAAGCATACTGACAACTTATTAAACCAACTACATAACACTTAAAAGCACTATATACCTAGAAGATACACTAAACGTTGTCAGGCGGAGATCGTTCTAAGCGATAAGGCTGCCAGTTGTATAACATTGGTAGGTTTAAGATATTATAGTTGTAATTTGTTTTTTTCTGGCTGTGCAATAAAGTGTTCTCAATCAGTCTATTTATTTATCTATCTATCTAAACGATTTAACTGATTTCATTAAGTAAACATTTTGTAAATGAATAATAATAATAGATTTGATTCGAATGTACTTAATTTCTGTAAATTCATACAAGCGTAGCAATGACACCTGAACTTCCCAGTCCGCCTTTTATGGACGGACCAGAAATATTTGTAGGCAAGTTTTAGAACGTAAAATAGGTTCGTTAATAAATCTTCATCCTTATTCAAGCCTCTCCGGAAGAGTCGATAGGTATAGACGTCTTTGCCCAGAAGCGAACTCTTTCTTGTTCATTGAAATAATTTGACGTAACTAGCGGCGAGTCTTAATTTTCTTTCTTAACATTTTTAATATCACTGAACTGAGTGTGACCGCGGAGCAATAGTTTAATAGTGTTAGTTTATTTTTATTTTATTTATTTTTTAAAATAGTTATGCTTATACTATTTTTATTTTTAATGCACTAACCCGTGCTAAGGAACAAATTTAAAAACCTATTTAGAGGCTAAAAATTTCACCCATGCCGGGATTCAAACCCGCAACCTCTGGCTATCCGTGCCAGCGCTCTACCAATTGAGCTCAATTGGTAGAGCGCTGGCACGGATATCCAGAGGTTGCGGGTTCGAATCCCAGCATGGGTGAAATTTTTAGCCTCTAAATAGATTTTTAATAGTTATGCTTCTAAAGGGTAATTTGTGATATGTGCAATTTCTGATGTATTCATGCAATAGGTAGTTCATTAGTGTTAGTTTATTAATAATTTTTAAAATAGTTATCCTTCTACAGCTGTCTTACAATCCTCCACCAACCCGGGCTGGGCCCCGGTGGTGGAGTATGGCCTAATATTCCTGCGAAATTGGAAGAAACCCGTGCCCCAGCAGTGGGGACATACAAGGCTGAATATCTATCTAACTTAACACTACTCGCTGCTGTGACTCGGTAGTTACTACAATAATTTACTTAGGGCCAGTTTCTGAATTGACAATTTCGCTAATAATGAACCGTAGTGCCGTGCCGTCTGCTCGAATTTCTCAGCAAACAGCTTACCAGAACGTTACTTAAGTATTTACTTAGTGAAATTCTCAATTCAAAAACTGTCCCATAGCTGCGTACTATATCTCACAAAAGATCTACATCCCTGGGAACATTACACCAGTAAGTAACGCCGGGCGAGTCTATAACAAAGTGGCTGCCACTTATTATTTTAGATTGAGCTATTAATTATTAATTAAAGGGTCGGCAGCCGCTGAAAGGAAAAACAACTAATTTCCCTCGCAGCCCAGTGGAACGTTTAATTAGCTCAGTTTTTTTGGTCTGGCTGCCTTTGGCGCCCACTTTTCTATCCCCATTTTCATCGTTTCATTACAGGCTAAAGCCTGTTTATGCTGAGAACTATTTTTTTCGCTTTTATATTATCACTTTTTATAGGCAGGCAGAAGGAGGAGTTTAAGTTTTGAAATACAAGTTAATAGTCTTAGAGCGCTCGTGGTCTAGGCGAATCAAGTGATTGGAATCAATCACTTGGTTATGCAACAATAGGCACGGTCAGGTACAGGATGGGTGAGCGTCCCGTGACTACCGCTAGTGGCATTTTTCCGAGCGCTTCCGTGCTTCGCAAGGCACGTTAAGCCGTTGGTGCCGGCTGTCATATAATGGCAGTCGTTAAGCCATGTCAGAGGCCTTATGGGTGGCTTGATAACTTCAGTAAGGCCCGCCCCTGTCTTACAATCCTCAGTAAGACAGTGACACAGTTAAATTACAAAATTTGATGCACAGATTTAAGTTAAATTACAAAATTTGATGACAGCCCCCAAACTAGGCAGAGCCTGTATCTTGGGGGCTCTTATTTTCGTTTATCATACATAATATATTCATTTAAACGACGACATTATAAGCAAATCAAAGCGTACAATGTATTACAAAATTATTAATAAAGCATGCACTGAAACTATAAATTACCTACACTATTAGATCCATCTCATTAAGAGGTTTATCTGCCGCTGTTATCACTTGGTTAAGTAACATAAATTTTTGCTCATAAATACATACATTTTTGTATATATAAGTTTAAACAGGAACCTCAGCAATGTAAAAACATTGCTGAGGTTTCTCTTTTAACTTCCTTAGGTTTTTGGTGATAAATAAGATACCTTAAAACACTATTTCAACTGCATTTGGATTAATCTTGTTCTTCTAAATAACACAAAAGGGTTGATATCGAGGCTTACCTTGGAGTTTACATATTATGACGTTATTAGTTACTTGGCTATCTCCTTGAATATTAAATCCACTGATTTTCATCCCATACTTTGTTATTTATAGCTTATCAATACCCTGTCCCTTTCCAAACGTACAGCCCGCTTAAATAATTCAGCCAGTTTGGTCCCGAGGGTGCATTATACCCAATTTAATGCCCCATTTACATCACTGCTACTCGCGCTTCCTAACTGCCTGGGGAGGAAGGGAGAAAGGTAGAAAGTGTATAAAAAGAACTTCAGAAACAGTAGGAATGCGACAAAAATGTAATTTCATATAGCATTTTTAAACCTGGCCCAAATAAAAGTGATGTGGTCTGCTTAAGCGGTACAAGACCGCTGTTTATTGCTGTCTATGTACTGACTGTCGATGGCGATGGTAGGTATAGGAGCCGCAGAAGCCGGCTTCTTAATTAGGAGGTCTTGGGTTCGAATCCCGGCATGTATGTTTGCTATATGCAGCATGCCCGCACTGGGAATCGAACCTTGTTCTCTCAATCCCGAGTGCATTGTTCTACCCACAGGGCTACCGCCATCTACTATACTACTCTATCTTCACAAATATACATAACTTAGAAAACAAAGCCATGGTACATTGATTGATTAAAGATGATAGAGAATATTGCTGTGTGGTGTCGGCCTAGAGAATAGCACCAGCCCGAATTCTTCCCGCGGGTGTCGTAAAAGGCGACGGGACTCAAACCGGAGGGTGGGCAGCAGCGCCCCCTGCAGTACAATTCTACCAAACTGCGATCCCCAACCCGCATGCCCAGCGTGGGGATCATGGGCATTACCCCCTAATGATGGCACAACCTTGCACTCATTAGGTTAGGGCTATGTCCAGCAGTGGACTAATATAGCCTGAAGAAGAAGATAGAGAATAAAGATTTCAAAAAAATAACAGAAAAGTACAAAAGTTAGTATCTGCCAAACTGCATAACAGGCTGGCACACTGCCCACACTGGGAATCAAACCTGGGTCTCTCGCTCCCGAGTCCATTGTTCTACCCTCAGGGCTACCGCCGCAAACATGAATATCTAACTTCACACCCATTGGACCTTTTATAAAGCACGAGGCAGTAAAAAAATTAACAAAATCTGGCAGGGACCTAAAAAGCTAAAATGAGTGGGTCGATCGATCGCTGTATGAATGAAAGGGGAATAAATCGGGAAACTGGTCATATTTCGCACTAAAATAGGAGCTCGTGGTCGGCAGTCTAGTACAGGGGGTGAATGGCAATAAAAATAAATCGGATGCATATAGACGTGACGGGCATGTATGAAGCGCCTGCTGAATAAACATCAACATTCTCGTTCGCAGCGACTGATTGCCGACGGGTTTTTGGCAGGCGTTTAAGATTTTTGGAGTTGCTGCATCAATTTTGAGCGTCGCGTCGTATGTGATTTTTACGTTGGTATAGGTGAAAAGGTATACCTGCTTTTGTATTTGTGAATTGTGTGTTAATTCCATTGAAGGATAGTTTTTAGGACTGCCTCGGTGGCGCAGCGGTTTGGCACGCTGACTGTAAAACCGAAGGCGGGTTCGATCCCCGGCGGTAAAACTAGGAAACGAACTTTTCTAGTTGGTCTCGGGTCTTGGATGTTATCTATATATTTGTTGTATTAAATCTATGGTCGAGTTATCACAAATCATTTAGTTGTACTTAGTATAGGGCTAACGAGATCTGTGTAATATGTCCATGAATATTTATTATTATTATTAGAAATGTTGCATTGGTTTGGACATGTGGAGAGGATGAAGGAAGAAAGATTGACGAAACAATTATATATTGCGAATTTGAGTGGAAGGGCTAGTAAGGGACGTCCTAGACGGACTTACATCGACCAAATAGGGGATATATTAGCAAAGGGAAAGATAAAAAGCGTGCGTAAATGCAACGACTTATGAACGTTGATGGAGCGAAGGTGATCTGTCAGGATCGTGGCAAGCGGCAGTTCCTGGTCTCTGGCTACCCCTCTGGGATACAGGCGTGAGGTTATGTATGTAGGTATGTATGTATGTATGTATGTATGTATGTATGTATGTATGTATGTATGTATGTATGTATGTATGTATGTATGTATGTATGTATGTATGTATGTATGTATGTATGTATGTATGTATGTATGTATGTATGTATGTATGTATGTATGTATGTATGTATGTATGTATGTATGTATGTATGTATGTATGTATGTATGTATGTATGTATGTATGTATGTATGTATGTATGTATGTATGTATGTATGTATGTATGTATGTATGTATGTATGTATGTATTATTTTTATTATTATTACATGACAAAATTATCCTAAGTTTTTGGCTAAGTAAAATTTCAGTACCTACTAACTATACATCATCATTCTGTATAGTATTTGCAACTTATTATGCCCCCTTCTTTTTCTGATACATTTTACCGCACTCCCAACCAGAAACTTAACAACCCAAAACGTAATTACCTTATTTCCCGACGTTGCCGTTGCTGTGGTCTCAGGTAGACATGCATAATTTTCAAATTCCTGCCATCCTAAAAAAACGTGCATTTCTATAAGCTTTTAAAATATGAAATTTCAAATTTTATACCTTTACTTTAAAATATGAAATTTTAAATTTTATACTGAAGAAACAGTTTCCAAACCTAGAGAGAGGGAGAAAAATATGAGAACTTAGTTAACCACCACGTAAATTATGCCTTAGCTACATTGTTGAGATTGCCAAACGAGACCATATTACTCTGCTTCCGCTGTCCGTCTGTCTGTCCGTCCGACCTTTAAAAGGGCTCTGTCTTTGGTAGCCAGTTGAAATGTTCACAAAATGTGTTATCATGGCGGATTATCTAACAGATTCTCTGTTAGAGATAAGTCCGCCTTGGGAAAAAAAAATATTAAAACTGTTTTTATACGGATTTATGCTCGTTTATTACAGTCATCCGGGACCACGGCACCTGAAAAAGTGCCGAAACGTTGGAAAATTGTAAAAATGTAATAAACGAGCATAAATCCGTATAAAAACAGTTTTAATTATGTCTACTGCTCGTGTTAACCTTAAAAAAAATTATGTTATGATTTTTCGAATTTACTGTTTGCAATAAAGAATATTGTATTATATAGTTGAATTATAAAAATTATAAAAATAAGGGAGGTTTTCTTGCAACATACGTGTTTTTTTGCCGTTGTCTTTGTTTATAATCTATCGTAAAATACAGTAATACGTTTAAACCAGCGACCTATTTCATAGAATTACAATTCATGTATTACTATAACAGTTCAATGTACAATGCAAAGTCAATTAGACCAAAAATTAACAAGTACACTGTTTTATAAAACCTATTTAGAGGCTAAAAATTCCACCCATGCCAGGATTCGAACCCGCGACCTCTGGCTATCCGTGCCAGTGCTCTTTCCAACTGAGCTAGTGGGCGACTCACCGGCATCAGTGAAATTTCGAACCTCTTTACAATATTCTCTGTATAAGTTCACTCTGCTACGCCATGTAAGTCGAATTTGTTATAATAAACTACGAATAGTAATTTTATGAAACTCGGCCCAGCTGGCAGACTACAGAACCCACAATAATAAAAACGGGGTCAACCATTTAAAATTCATTGGCCTAACGCAAAAGTACGTCGCCAGCATTTGCATATTGTTTCACAACATTTGAGTTTCCATCTCGCGAGTTGTTTCACACAGAAAAGTGCAAACTAACTATGCGAAATTCAAGTCGGGCAAAGAGGACCCGGGAAACAGTCGTAAATACAGATATAGGGAATCCTGTTTACTTTCTATGCGAGAACAAACGTTCGTACTTACAGAGGGTTAACTTAAGCGGCGAGCTATCGCACACACTAACGCATACAAGTTGCTTTCACGCATGCAAGGGTGTATGAAATGCACTTAAAAAAACCAACTGTATACGTATAACACTATACGTCGCACTGTAGGGCACAGGCCTTCTCACAGAGAAAGAGTATTGGCTTAATCACCACGCGAGCCCACCTCGGATTGACGATTTCAAGCGCTGAGTGAATTATTAAGGTACTTAGGTTTCCTGACGATGTTTTCTTTTACAGTCAGCGAGTGGTATGATATCAACTCTTTTTATGTCTCCACTGCTGGGGTTCGGGTCTCTTCCTGAGTCATCTTCCTACAACAGAAAGGTTAGGCCATACTCCAAGGGACACAAGTCCAGGTCGGCGTGTGGTATAGATACTACAAAGTCACAAATGTGGTTAACATATAATAAAACAGTCCTTCGTATATTCCCGGAGTTCAAACCCACGACCTCCTTCTACCGACCGTGCTTAAAAATACTTTTAATAATACAAACAGTTTTGTTAAATTTAATTTAATTTAATTTAAATTTTTAGCCTCTAAATAGGTTTTTAAATTTGTTCCTTAGCACGGGTTAGTGCATTAAAAATAAAAATAGTGTAATCATGTGAGTACAGTGATATCGTTCCGATGTTAAACCTAACTGCAAAGTAGGTAGTCGGGGCTGTAAGTAATGCAATTTGCTTAAGTCAGATGTCGCTGCCTGTACGTAATACAGAGAATATTGTAAAGAGGTTCGAAATTTCACTGATGCCGTGAGTCACCCATTTGCTCAATTGGTAGAGCGCTGGTTCGGATAGCCAGAGGTTGCGGGTTCGAATCCCGGCATGGGTGAAATTTTTAGCCTCTAAATAGGTTTTTAAATTTAATGTTAATAAATGGATACTGAATCAGGATCTCGCCTTTCCCACCGCCTTAAGTTTTGTCCACTTTGTGCAACGGGCTGGCGACGTGCATGCGGCACGATTTTGATCTAAAATCCTCCTTATGTATATTACGATTTAGAGACTACAATAAAAGCCTGTCTCAATCGCAAGCGCAAGATGTTTTCCTCCACAAATGAAAGTTCTCAATTTAACCTTTATTCCACCATTTACAAACAAAACATTTGCTGGATGATATCCTTCGATGTGTCGGAAATTATGTATTTTCGCCTGCTCGAGCCTAATTATCGTAGGCTGAGTTAATCTTATGTAGTAAACTTTTTGCACTATCGCGGAGCAGCCACTGCAAATATTTATAGAGTATGTCTGCATATTGCCTACTAACCTAAGCAAATTTGTAGACTGGCGACATTGCTTTCTATAAATTCAGATTTAAGGTGTGTTTTATGTTGGTTCGGCCCTTTTTGTCTGTCCGGAAAGTTCTCCGTATATTTTTCTCTACCTACACGTATGTGAAATATCCTCACACCTTAGTTGGCCTAGACCACAGAAAAGACAAGTCAATATGTGAGGATCCAACGAAACCCTTGACATAAATGTTTTTTATATATGTATGTATGTATGTATGTATGTATGTATGTATGTATGTATGTATGTATGTATGTATGTATGTATGTATGTATGTATGTATGTATGTATGTATGTATGTATGTATGTATGTATGTATGTATGTATGTATGTATGTATGTATGTATGTATGTATGTATGTATGTATGTATGTATGTATGTATGTATGTATGTATGTATGTATGTATGTATGTATGTATGTATGTATGTATGTATGTTCGTATGTATGTATGGATTTATACATATATGTGTGTGTGTGTGTATATGTATGTGTACATAAAAAAACAATGGGAAATTGACAAGGACAATCACAGTCAGAGCGGCAGAACGGTCAGAGGGCAGACCAGCAGCCCGAAGATTGAACGATATCGTTGAGTTGGCAGAAGGTCCGTGGATGCGGATGGCAAGGGACCTTGAGATATGGAATGTGGGTGAAAAGGGCTATACCTAGCAGTGGACAGCGGTGGGCTGATGATTTTAATGATGTGTAATTAAAATTTCGGCCTACTTCCAGCGACACCTTCGCTTTTAGTTGCAGTAGGGTTGCCCAGCACCCACATAAACCTGACATCTTGGTCGCCCTAGCCAAGCCTATTTAATACTCGCCAAACTATTACGTTTGTTGGAGAGCGATCAAACTACACCTATATTTCACCTGTCTGGTAAAAAAAATCAGCCAAAATTCTGAATAATAAAATCAAAAACTCGAAACACGAGAGCAGGCAGGATATTTGTTACAAAAATAGCCCGGTTTGTTTCATCGGCAATCATGCAATTCAGTAACATATCCAATACTTTTTCATTTGAACATATTTGTTGTCAGTTGAGCGTGCCATTTTCAGAATTTGTTTAGAGAAACTCGAAACTAGGCCGCGTTTACATTCCGTTCCTCGTTGCACTCATGGGGGAAGGGGGAATGGATGAAATATGATGAAAGGTTGTAATGTTGTATACCTTTGATAAATAATGAAAACTGGAACGACTTCAACTGTTGCTTTATTTTCAGATAGGTATTGTTATTTTGTGATAAAATAGAAAAACTGGATATAAACGGATAGGCAGGTAAAACAGTCAGATCTAGTTGATGGGTAAAGTTGTAATGATGAAAATGAGGGTAATTTCGAAATGTGTGACATAATTTAAATATTTGACAATGATAGATAGAAAAAGAAATATAAAGAATGGTTAACATAACATAACATTTACATACAGGCACATACATTGCTTCAGGCCCCACACTAGGATACCCTGTGTCGTGGGAACCAGAAACAACGACATCACAAACATGTAAACATCCAAGACCTGGGTTTTTTTTTTCCAGCCGGGATTCGAACCCGGGACCTCTTGCATGGTAGGTAGATGTGCTACCGCTACGCCACAGAGGTCATCGTTTAAAGAGGTTTGCACCGTTACAAGGTTGCAGGGGGGGGGGGGGGCGTGGGCAGAAAGACAAAGGCTTCTGTTGTAGTACCACCAAACCTAAATGACATTGTGTCTTTGTTTATATTCTACGTTAAGTGCTGACGTATTGACTAGTCTTTCCTGTGGGCTAGGCCGACTAAGCTGTCAGGATGGTATAGGTGCTGGGCAAGCCTAAAAACCATCTATAAAACCATGTCCCAGGCACTACAGCGTCGGAGTGGTCCCTTCACCCATCTAGTGTGTGAGTGAAGATACCACTGGACGCTGTATAAATCATCTCATTAAGTAGATGCAAAGGCTGACTAAAATTAAAATGCAACTTAGTTAGATTAGACATCAGATTTCCGCACAGAGTGTCATAGCCTATATTGTTTACTGGCACTACCCCTTCCACTGTCCGCATTATCGTGGGTTAGCTGGAAGAAAAAACTATCTAGTATTAAGCTCGTCTTTGTACAAATTTGTTTCAGTGCAATAAAGAATTTTTCATTCATTCATTCATAGCTGGGCCATTGTAAGTAGCAAGCGCTGAGGTACAGATAGACACAAGAAATAAGTCTCGCGGATGTACTTGCGCAGATGAACAAATTTTGGATGTGCGGCAAATTGATCGACCAATCAGATAGTTTCATTTTATGGCAGGTCGCGCGTCTTTGTTGCTATTGGTTAATTCAACGTCATCGATGCAGGTGACTTTTAGTTTGGCAATATTAGCGTGAGCGAAATAGGTAGCGCTACTGCGGCAATCAATTCTGCACCTTAACCGTATCGGTTAAAGATCATGTTGAATGTACTTATAGCTTCGGGTACTTTCGTTACACTTCTTCCTAGTCTGCGCGAACGTAGATTCCCGAAGGGACTTTTATGATGTGTAGTACTGTACGTTAACACTTCAGACACTAGGGCTGCCTCACGATGTTTTCCTTCACGGTCAGTGAATGGTATTGCTACTATAATTTCACTAATGAACATAACTTAGAAAACAAAGTCATTGGTGCATGCCGGGGTTCGAACCCATGACCTCCCAATTGAAAAGCCGGCGTTCTACACCGCTTCGTTACCACCGCTTAAAAAAGTGCAACTTATTGTAATAATGAGGCTACTCGCCTACTATATAGAGAGGAGGTGGTATGATGGCGCCAATTGTAGGAGTCACCGCTTAAATGGCCCAGTCCGCGGTGGGCATACGTAGACATTAAGCCCGTACTCTCTGTCCAAGAGAAGGCCTATGCCCTACAGTAGGCCGTATATAGGCTGCACTATTACTTGTTGCGGACAGTTTCACACCTCATTTTTACTATTCTATGTTTTTACTGTCATATTTGTCAACCACACTGTCTCATACCATTTTCTTGCCTACATTTTCAATTAAATCTATTATTAGCGTTTTCCTTAGTTTTTCTTCCGCTTTCTTATACAGTTCACTCGTAGCTAACAATTACTTTTGCATGAAAATATCAAGATGTTGACATCACGGTAACTCTAAAAAAGACATAGGTAATTTCTTCTACATTTGCACAGATTACAATTATTTTAAATTTAGTTTGTTTTGATGACCTAGTTCCGGTTTTGTAAGCCAAGACTGTCCTTTTTTAGTTTTTTTTGCTCAAAATACAGCGCTTTATCCTTTTAGGACAATGCCTATTGGCGATTTGAAGCGCTGAGCTACGTGGATGGACACCTCAGACGCTCCGGCTTGAATAGTTAGTGCGAGTTGCTTTGTGCTAGCACAAAAATACGTAGGGAACATTCTCTGACTCCTCTGTTTTTTGGCCAACACACAGCAGAAGCCAATGGGGGTCTACGTGACCGGTCGGCCATTGTACGAACACAGACTAGCACTCACAGAATTATGCAGTCATCTCACAGTTCGCACTTTTACATCCTCCGTGGCGGATTTAGACCCGTTTCATCGTTCACACTAAGATCAGATAAGATAATGCTTTATTCATATACGAAACACACATTAAAGCATTTGGTTAAAATTTACCGGTAACGGCGTGCGTGCATGCAACGACGTATGAACGTTGATGAAGCGAAGGTGATCTGTGAGGATCTTCTTTCTATGATCTGAGGTCAGGATCGTGGCAAGTGCAGTCCCTGGTCTCTGCCTACCCCTCTGGGATACAGGCGTGAGGTAATGTATGTAGGTATGTATGGTTAAAATTAACACTAAACACAAAAAAGAACACTCATACACAAAAACACATTAAAATATTTAAATATTTGGGTGAAATTAAGATTAAAACACAATTTCAATGAAAAAAACATCAAGAGAAATAAGCATACTGACAACTTATTAAACCAACTACATAACACTTAAAAGCACTATATACCTAGAAGATACACTAAACGTTGTCAGGCGGAGATCGTTCTAAGCGATAAGGCTGCCAGTTGTATAACATTGGTAGGTTTAAGATATTATAGTTGTAATTTGTTTTTTTCTGGCTGTGCAATAAAGTGTTCTCAATCAGTCTATTTATTTATCTATCTATCTAAACGATTTAACTGATTTCATTAAGTAAACATTTTGTAAATGAATAATAATAATAGATTTGATTCGAATGTACTTAATTTCTGTAAATTCATACAAGCGTAGCAATGACACCTGAACTTCCCAGTCCGCCTTTTATGGACGGACCAGAAATATTTGTAGGCAAGTTTTAGAACGTAAAATAGGTTCGTTAATAAATCTTCATCCTTATTCAAGCCTCTCCGGAAGAGTCGATAGGTATAGACGTCTTTGCCCAGAAGCGAACTCTTTCTTGTTCATTGAAATAATTTGACGTAACTAGCGGCGAGTCTTAATTTTCTTTCTTAACATTTTTAATATCACTGAACTGAGTGTGACCGCGGAGCAATAGTTTAATAGTGTTAGTTTATTTTTATTTTATTTATTTTTTAAAATAGTTATGCTTATACTATTTTTATTTTTAATGCACTAACCCGTGCTAAGGAACAAATTTAAAAACCTATTTAGAGGCTAAAAATTTCACCCATGCCGGGATTCAAACCCGCAACCTCTGGCTATCCGTGCCAGCGCTCTACCAATTGAGCTCAATTGGTAGAGCGCTGGCACGGATATCCAGAGGTTGCGGGTTCGAATCCCAGCATGGGTGAAATTTTTAGCCTCTAAATAGATTTTTAATAGTTATGCTTCTAAAGGGTAATTTGTGATATGTGCAATTTCTGATGTATTCATGCAATAGGTAGTTCATTAGTGTTAGTTTATTAATAATTTTTAAAATAGTTATCCTTCTACAGCTGTCTTACAATCCTCCACCAACCCGGGCTGGGCCCCGGTGGTGGAGTATGGCCTAATATTCCTGCGAAATTGGAAGAAACCCGTGCCCCAGCAGTGGGGACATACAAGGCTGAATATCTATCTAACTTAACACTACTCGCTGCTGTGACTCGGTAGTTACTACAATAATTTACTTAGGGCCAGTTTCTGAATTGACAATTTCGCTAATAATGAACCGTAGTGCCGTGCCGTCTGCTCGAATTTCTCAGCAAACAGCTTACCAGAACGTTACTTAAGTATTTACTTAGTGAAATTCTCAATTCAAAAACTGTCCCATAGCTGCGTACTATATCTCACAAAAGATCTACATCCCTGGGAACATTACACCAGTAAGTAACGCCGGGCGAGTCTATAACAAAGTGGCTGCCACTTATTATTTTAGATTGAGCTATTAATTATTAATTAAAGGGTCGGCAGCCGCTGAAAGGAAAAACAACTAATTTCCCTCGCAGCCCAGTGGAACGTTTAATTAGCTCAGTTTTTTTGGTCTGGCTGCCTTTGGCGCCCACTTTTCTATCCCCATTTTCATCGTTTCATTACAGGCTAAAGCCTGTTTATGCTGAGAACTATTTTTTTCGCTTTTATATTATCACTTTTTATAGGCAGGCAGAAGGAGGAGTTTAAGTTTTGAAATACAAGTTAATAGTCTTAGAGCGCTCGTGGTCTAGGCGAATCAAGTGATTGGAATCAATCACTTGGTTATGCAACAATAGGCACGGTCAGGTACAGGATGGGTGAGCGTCCCGTGACTACCGCTAGTGGCATTTTTCCGAGCGCTTCCGTGCTTCGCAAGGCACGTTAAGCCGTTGGTGCCGGCTGTCATATAATGGCAGTCGTTAAGCCATGTCAGAGGCCTTATGGGTGGCTTGATAACTTCAGTAAGGCCCGCCCCTGTCTTACAATCCTCAGTAAGACAGTGACACAGTTAAATTACAAAATTTGATGCACAGATTTAAGTTAAATTACAAAATTTGATGACAGCCCCCAAACTAGGCAGAGCCTGTATCTTGGGGGCTCTTATTTTCGTTTATCATACATAATATATTCATTTAAACGACGACATTATAAGCAAATCAAAGCGTACAATGTATTACAAAATTATTAATAAAGCATGCACTGAAACTATAAATTACCTACACTATTAGATCCATCTCATTAAGAGGTTTATCTGCCGCTGTTATCACTTGGTTAAGTAACATAAATTTTTGCTCATAAATACATACATTTTTGTATATATAAGTTTAAACAGGAACCTCAGCAATGTAAAAACATTGCTGAGGTTTCTCTTTTAACTTCCTTAGGTTTTTGGTGATAAATAAGATACCTTAAAACACTATTTCAACTGCATTTGGATTAATCTTGTTCTTCTAAATAACACTTAGAATTTTGACATGAAATATGTTTAATAAATGACACACAATTTTGACTAGTGAGGATATATTTTAAATTTACCTACAGAGCTAGTGGAGACTAGATAAAATTTTACATTTTAAATGGGAAGTACGTAACGTAAGTGCGTGTGAATGTTTATGTGCTGTGTTGAATGTATAATAGAATATAATATAGAGCGTTCCATACAGTCGTGAAACTCGTAAACTGTTTCTCTAGATTTTTCAAAATGTCAAACTCTGAACGCAACACTCAATACTTTATTACAGCCATAAGTTGGATTTCAAACAATTCATGTTCATTGTGATGAATCAATGATGTTCATTATGGACCCTAGTGCTTAGTGCGAGTTTTTTAACTACTCGATCGCGTTAAAGTAAACTCATATTTCTATGGCATCGAGGAAGCGCCACCTAGCGACAAGTATGGAAATTAAAATTGCTGAGTGCGAGTTGTAATGGTTTACGTTGAGAAGTGACCACGTTTACCAGCCAAAACACTAATAAACGCGAGTGCGAGTTGTACTGTGACAGCGTTTTGCCAGTTCGAACGGTTAACTTACTCATAATCATTACTCGATGCTCGATTAACGCGGTAGTAAAGTTATTCGATTGGATCTGTCAAACTCGCACTAAGCACTCCTGTCAAGCACAGCATAAGCCTTATAATTAAAATCTTACAACGGTATTAAATTCGTAGGATCTATTGTAATGAAATTTTACAGGGTAATTTCTTATTACATACAATATTTTACTTATATATTTTTTACTATTATATTATACACAATAGTTAAGTTTATCATCTAAGTATTCATTCACAGTATAGTAGGTTCTAAAGATAGCGATGCAAGCGTGATAAATCACGTATTTATTAATAATAATAACAATTTATTTTATTGTTAAAGGTACTAAAACGCTAACCTACGTAATATTTAAAAAGACATAGTATTTTCTAAGGTTAACACGAGCACTAGACATAATTAAAACTTTTTCTGTACGGATTTATGCTCGTTTATCACATTTTTACAATTTTCCGACGTTTCGGCACTTTTACAGGTGCCGTGGTCTCGGGTGACTGAGGTGGTAGGCGTCTTTTTGAAAGCATTAACGGTTAGTTTACTACCCTCGGCAAAAATTACAAAAGTTAATTATGAAGTTACGTTCCAAAATAGCTATTTCAATTATTTTATATAAAGTCAACAATATTGATTATTAGTATTTGAAGTTAAAAAAATTAATTAATAAATCCAATTATTTTACATGAACTAAAAATATTGATTATTAATTGAAATTAAAATTAACTCTGCAGTCACACTTTCAATTAATAATCAATATTTTTAGTTCATGTAAAATAATTGGATTAATGCTTTCAAAAAGACGCTTACCACCTCAGTCATCCGAGACCACGGCACCTGTAAAAGTGCCGAAACGTTAGAAAATTGTAAAAATGTAATAAACGAGCATAAATCCGTATAAAAACAGTTTTAATTATTTAAAAAGACATCAAAGTTTGGGATCCAGCAGGAATCGACGAAGCTTTGACCTTTTTTACATCCTCCTCTTTTTAACAATAATTATAACTTTCGTGGCTCTTTGAAGGAATCGTTTGAAACAGGACGAAGGAGTGAATTCACTTGTTGTACTTAACGGGCTGGAAATTCAATTTTATGCTTCTTTTTGTGGGGCCGGGTCCCTTTGCAGGAAAACGGGAATATTTATATGTAAGTATATTATCTTATAAAAAGTGAAGATAAAAAGTACCCGGAACCGGCGTGCGTGCGTGCAACGACTTATGAATGTTGATGAAGCGAAGGTTATTTGTCAGGATCGTAGCAACGACAGGTGCGGTCAGGTACGGGATGGGTGAGCGTCCCGTGACTACCGCTAGTGGCATTTTTCCGAGCGCTTCCGTGCTTCGCAAGGCACGTTAAGCCGTTGGTGCCGGCTGTCATATAATGGCAGTCGTTAAGCCATGTCAGAGGCCTTATGGGCGGCTTGATAACTTCTGACAGTGAGGCCCGCCACTGTCTTACAATCCTCCACCAACCCGGACTTGGCCCCCGTGGTGGAGTATGGCCTAACCTTCCTGCGATGCAGGAAGAGACCCGCGCCCCAGCAGTGGGGACATACAAGGGTTGATAACGAACGAACATTATAATTGACATCATATTACATATATATATAAAACAATTTATGTCAATTATATATGACAATTTCGTTTATGCCCTGCAGAGGGACGTATAGGCTGTATTTTTATTATATAAGCCTACGACACCACGGGCGCTCTCATAAAATATCACGACATCATAGACGAAATTGTTCATGCCTCGATGCCTCTACGGTACGACTTCCAGTCATGTAGGGCGCATGATTAGCCCTGTATAGTGTATACAGATGATTAGCGGACAGTGCCAATGATTGATGGCTCCATTAGGTGATTCCTTTGCTAGGCCAATCAGCCATTACATTGCGGTAATGTTCCTAATAATATCAGTTCGCCCCGCTGCTCAACTATGCTGGAATTAACATTGTACAGACACTTATTAGTGCCGTAACACGTATCTAAGCTAATAGATGTGGAAGCCTGTATGTCCGTGGCAAATAAGAACTAATAATATTTTTTTTGTCGTAAATAATACATTAATTTTAAAAACCTATTTAGAGGCTAAAAATTCCACCCATGCCGGGATTCGAACCCGCGACCTCCGGCTATCCGTGCCACGGATATCGGATATCTGGCACGGATATCCAGAGGTCGCGGGTTCGAATCCCGGCATGGGTGGAATTTTTAGCCTCTAAATAGGTTTTTAAAATTGTCCTTAGCACGGGTTAGTGCATTAAAAATAATATAATAATACATTAATATTATCTGTCTATCTATTAATATTATTATTAATATTATATAATATTATACATTATTATTATTAATATAATCGGAATTTTATCTGTCCCTGCAAGTTTAGTATTCGTGCATTCTCCTTTTTATTGTATTTTCCGTATGTCTCCATATAGGTACACAATATTGTATTTATTTCCTCATCGCGTAGATTGTTATTATAACGTATTTATGTAAGTTTATAATAACTATATACGTAATTGTTTATGTAGGTATATTGTTATTTATATAAGTAGTGTATTAACATTGAATTTGAAATTCAATGGTATTAATATATTCATATTTGCACCGACTACCCGTCTCTAATTTCCTTAAGCAACTTTCCGTCGTAAGGTTGTCTGGAAGAAATTGCTTTTAGCAATAAGGCCAATTGTACTTTGTATCTTTACATGTTTTATAATATGTGCTCTGGTGTACTATAAAGAATATTCTTATCTTAATATATTCAACCTGTGGTAGCGGAGCGGTACACCGACTTTTCAACCGAGACTGGGTTCTATTCTAGTGGGAATAGAACCCGGTCTCTGTTTCAGAATTAACCATTCCACTGCCTATTTGACCTAGCGGAATCCAATCTGATTACCATGCCGGAGGCTGGTGGTTCGAGTCCCACAGTTCCTATCCTCAAATAGCGATACCAGTATTGCTACAAATTCAAATTCAAATCATTTTATTTCAACGTAAAGAATTTACATTCTGTTTGCTGAATGTCAATGTACAATGTAAGCCGCCGCCTTCGGGCCGTATTGTAGTGGAGAAAAAGGCAGCGAAAAAAAAAAACTCCACTCTGACCATCTTTTCTCAAATCATCTTAAAACCTAATACATCAGTTGCCATTATGTAAACCTAATAAGATTTCATGATTGCCATTAACAAGCCTAAATGCCAAAGCATTAGTCAAATGTCTCACAATAATAGGGAAAAACTGTGCTGCGGCCAGACACACGAACAGCACTCGTTCACGAGCATAACGCAGTGCTCAGCCATCACCAGTCTCAACCATTTTGGAGGGAGATAGATGACCCGAACACCACGCTACCATTCGAATGACCTTTAGCAAACTTGCAGTTAAGTTTTTGTCAGTTATATAATGTATCATATAGTTATTAATATACAATCACGTCGTCTGTACACACTTGTATTATAAAATATGTTATACTTACCTAGTTATAGTTAACAATAAAATCGCGGTGGAATTGGTTTACTACCACGGACTAGGATCGTTTATATAGTCGTCTATTCTATAATATGCCTTTTTACATAGCGAATTTTTAATGAAAGTTTTAAATTTATTTTCAGACAAGGATAGAACACGTTCTGGAATTTTGTTGTAAAAACGAACGCAGTAACCTACAAATGATGTGCCTACCTTGGCTAATCGGGATTTAGTACAAGCAACCTTGTTTCTATTCCTTGTGTTTACGTTATGAACGTCCCTATTTAATTTAAACATAGTTATATTTTAATATAGTGGTATTGCTACAATGTCAATAAAAGCAATACCACTTGCTAACGGTGAAGGAAAATCTTGAGGTGACCCGAGTGTTGCGGTATTCAAATACCTCAGTTCCCGGTGGTTACGCGTGATATTTGAGCCCATAATCTCTCTATAGTACTTTCTTAGATTAACACGAGCACAAGACATATAAAAACTTTATTTACACGGATTTTACTCGGTTAATATAAAATTTTTACAATTTTCCGACTTTTCGGTACTTTTTCAAGTACCTTATTAATCTAGTAATCTCTCTATTTGAAACAATACTTGTGCCCTGTAGAGCAACTTGTATGGGCTACAAAAAAAATCAATACCATAAGCTTAGTTATTCCTACTTCCTATACTTCCCCTTTTTACAATCAAGATAATAATAAATAAACAAAAAGACTATAAAATAAGACGGAGGATCGGTACAGATTCTGTAATAATAATATTCATGCAGATGTAAGACGGCTAAAGAGGGCCTAAAAATGCTTGCAATTCTACGCCTGAAGAATCGATGTAACAAGTCATGACATAACATAACCTCACGCCTGGATCCCAGAGGCGTAGGCAGAGACCAGGGACTGCCACTTGCCACGATCCCTACAGATCACCTTCGCTTCATCAACGAAAAAGTCATGAAAAAAAAAACATTATAAAAAAGTGTTAAAAAGGATTGGGATGGTATAAATAAAAAAATCTATCTTTTTAAATAGAACGTTTCTTTCAAAACAACCTTTCGTATAGAAATCGTACTTCAGTTCATAATATCGGGATCTCAAATAGGCTAATTTAAGCGCTAAATTGTACTTACGCTCTATGCCATAAGAACTATAAAATTTTCGTGTCCATTGCTTACTGACATGTTACCAAATCAAATGGTTTTCTTCAAATCTCGCACTCAAAAAAACTCGCACTAAGCACTCTGCTTAGTGCTTAGTGCGAGTTTATAAACTACTCGATCGCGTTAACGTAAACTCATATTTCTATGGCATCGAGGAAGCGCCACCTAGCGACAAGTATGGAAATCAAAATTGCTAAGTGCGAGTTGTAATGGTTTACGTTGAGAAGTAAACACGTTTACTAGCCAAAACACGATTAAACGCGAGTGCGAGTTGTACTGTGACAGCGTTTTGCCAGTTCGAACGGTTAACTTACTCATACTCACTACTCCATGCTCGATTAACGCGGTAGTAAAGTTATTCGATTGGATCTGTCAAACTCGCACTAAGCACTCTGTTGGAAAGAGCGCTGGCACGGATAGCCAGAGGTCGCGGGTTCGAATCCCGGCATGGGTGGAATTTTTATCCTCTAAATAGGTTTTTAAAATTGTCCTTAGCACGGGTTAGTGCATTAAAAATAAAAATAGTATAATAACACACAAGTTTAATCATCATCATCAGAAACCTATTATGACCCTTCCGAGGGCACGGTTCTCTTCCCTGAGAAAGGTATAGGCCATACAAGTTTAATAAATAAATTTAATGTAATAAATGGACTCATTTAATAAATAAATAAATTGGACTTTATTCATCACTCAAGTTAGAATATTTTCGGGGCTTAATCGCGTAGTAATTTATTGCTATTTTACCTCGACGTTTCGACGACGTTACAGTCATCGTGGTCACGAGAAGACTGATGGCTGGCACCCGTTCGCACTATGTGTACAAGTCGCGAAAGTTTAAAATATGTCATCACTCAAGTTCAAAATACAGAGGGATCTTACGTTAGCTGAACGTTGTAAATCAAAATGATTAGTTTTTGTGAATCCTAAATTATTGAACTTCAATTAATAAGTACAAAGAGAAAGGCCGTAATTTACCTTTTGATTTTACTTGAATTTTAAAGGTACTTTTATATGAATAAAAGCGCTTCTATCGTGTCGTAGGTATAAAAAATAATTACCAAGAATACCATAATTTTATTAAAATCGTTCTTATTTTTAGTACCTTTATCAATTTGTGTGACCGGTTTTGAGTGTAACCTATCAGAAATTGCTGCTATATAGTGAAAGTATACTGTCCCATTCAGAACAGGTCGTCGTCGTTGTCGTCAGGCTGTACTAGTCCACTGCTGGACATAGCCCTCCCCTAAAGAGCGCCACGTTGTGCTATCATAGGGGGTAATGCCCATAATCCCCGCGCTGGGCAGAACAGGTACTTACTGAAAATTCCAGTCATTTCTGGCTGTAAAAGATAAACAAAGTCAGTCCAAGTTGTAGGTACAGTGAGCGATGAGAGGGACTAGCACTTTTAGTCTAATAAAGATTGAATGCCGGTGACGATCTTCGTAAATGACGAGACTTTTGAAATAAAAATTTCTTTATTTCGTTATCCATTATAGCTTAGACGATATCACCTTTTGATCAAAATTAATGATATCTCTTGTAAGTATAAGCAAGAGGAATATACGCGCCGAATTGAGAACCTCCTCCTTTTTTTGAAGACTGTTAAAAATACCTGTCGTGTTGCAGTAGACAAGGCTCAAAGCAGTTTCACATAAAAGATGCTACGTCAATAAAAGGTTTACTTTTGTGGATATGTATGTATATAATTATGTATGTATGTATGTATGTATGTATGTATGTATGTATGTATGTATGTATGTATGTATGTATGTATGTATGTATGTATGTATGTATGTATGTATGTATGTATGTATGTATGTATGTATGTATGTATGTATGTATGTATGTATGTATGTATGTATGTATGTATGTATGTATGTATGTATGTATGTATGTATGTATGTATGTATGTATGTATGTATGTATGTATGTATGTATGTATGTATGTATGTATGTATGTATGTATGTATGTATGTATGTATGTATGTATGTATGTATGTATGTATGTATGTATGTATGTATGTATGTATGTATGTATGTATGTATGTATGTATGTATGTATGTATGTATGTACGTATGTATGTACGATTGTATGTATGCACATATGTAGGTATGCATGGAAGTATGTGTGGTATTATATATAATCCCTAATTATCACATAAAATATGATAGTTGGGACCTATTAGGTGACCATAGATGATCAGTAATGGGTCCCGACTGCCTATTTTATGTGAAGTTATCAATGCAAGAGTTAAGTAAGGAAAAAATGCTTATAATTAATTGCTCACGTCAAGCATGACCCACTCTTCTAATTCAAGGTAGCCTATTTTAAAATATCTTGTTTTTATCTTTTTAGTTTTTTTTATCACTGCAGTCGGGTGTTTTGTTTTTTCTAATATTTTTCGAGGTGCTAATGTCGTGCTTTTGACCTGGGGCCTAAAAATTAGGAACTGCTATTCAATTGTTCCCTATTCGTACAGTAATTTCCGATCACGGCAACAGCATAGGTCTTATCGTGTGCAGCATACGTGCGAGTTTCCAAGAACATCCGCCGCCTTCAGCCGAGCGTCTTACTGAAACTTCGAGACGTTTATTCAGCACCGAGTTACTGAATTAGTGGACTAGAGCTATAATTAACTTCAGACTCATTCTGAACTTCAGACTCACTTCAAAAGACTAAGTTTGGAGTTTTTTTGTCCATTTTTTCTCCAAAATGATCTAGATTTTGAAATGGACACCTAGTTTGAATTGTAACGTTCATTAAGACGCAGCTTCTGCGCTACTTTGAATAAAACCTTTTCATTTCATTTCATTTCATTTCATTTCATTTCATTCGGACACGTCCCGTGTCCGGAATACTCGAGGAGGTCTGCAATGTTTGTTCAATGGGCGCACTTATGCAATCCGTAGATAGAAGTAATTCCCGTGAGGTCAATAAGCTGGGTGAATAATCAGCTGCTGATATCCGTTTCAATAGACCAAGAGGCCAAGTCGATCGGCACTAGCTGGCCTGAATTGGAAGCTGCCGCGAACCACCGCCAGAAGTGGAAATCTGTGGTTACGTGTATAGGCCTCAGAAAGCATCTTGAGGTTTCCTCAAGATACTTCCCTTGAGGAAACCTCAAGATGCTACTAGCAAGTGCATCTTGCACTTGCTAGTAGCAAGTGCAAGATGCACTTGTAATTTTGTGATTTTGTAACTTAAATAACTTGTGATTTTGCAACTGTAATTGATACATAGCATTTCTTGATGATTCGCGATACTCATACATAGTTATATATTAAACGGGTCAATTCGCAATTATTTATTAGGTAAAACGTTGAAACGTCGGGATGTAAGGTAATTTCGTTTTACCTAATAAATAACTATGTCATTGATACATGCCGGGATTTGAACCCACGACCTTCCTATTGAGAAGCCGGAATTCTACTGCTCTGTTAGCACTGTCCTGCTGTCGACTGTACTGAAGTAGTCAGCCTAGAGAAGTTAAGCAACCCTTGTCAAAAAAACTGTTTTTTCGTCGCTATTCAGTTTTCAACTGAATACTTTAAGTAATGTTTGAATTTGCTTGTTTATTTTTTCAAACAACTATGGAGCAGCGAACTCCGGTGGAGAGAACAAAGGCAAATTAATGTAAGTTCCACGAGAAAATATGAGAGGGACGTAATAAATCTTTTCACGACCTCTGTGGCGTAGCGATAGCGTAGCTGCCTACCATGCACGAGGTCCCGGGTTCAAACCCCGGCTGGGGACCAAAAAACCCCAGGTCTTGGATGCTTACATGTTTGCGAAGTCGTTGTTTCTGGTTCCCTTGACACAGGGTATCCTAGTGTGGGGCCAGAAGCAACGTATGTGCCTTATGTAAATGTTATATGTTTGTTATGTTATGTTATTGTTAAACCAGCCAGGTGGCCAGAAGTCTCTGCAATAAATTCTGTACGTAATACAGAGAATATTGTAAAGAGGTTCGAAATTTGACTGATGCTGGTGAGTCGCCCATTGGCTCAGTTGGAAAGAGCGCTGGCACGGATAGCTAGAGGTCGCGGGTTGGAATCCCGGCATGGGTGGAATTTTTAGCCTCTAAATAGGGTTTTTAAAATCAATTTTATACTTTCTAAACACAATCACTAGTCCTGGTATCACTTTAGGATACCCTGTGCTATGGTAACCAGGCGAGGACATCACAAACGTGGAAATACACCCAGACGAAATTTCACTGATGCCGGGACTAGAACCGCGACCTCTGTCTCTGGCACGGTTAGCCAGTGGTCTCGGGTTCGAATCCCGGCATGGGTGAAATTTTTAGCCTCTAAATAGGTTTTTAAAATAAATTCTATGCAGCACTTTGTAACATCTTCTGGTTCCAAACAAGGATATCGTGTGCAATGGTAACAGGCAAGAAATGGCCTCTGCATCTACGTAATGAGATTATTTATGCAGTACTAGTTGGTGCCCGCGACTTCGTCTGCGCAGGATTAGTATTTCGAGTGGCTTATATTAGCGTAGCGTAGCCGCGGTATGACGATTCTTCGATTCTTAATATTTCGATTCTTCGCCGTTAAGTACGTGGCATGGCATCAAAAAATATTGAAAAAGTTTTAATAATACGGAAATCAGTCATAGTAATTAAGACTGTATAACCAATATTATAGAGACCTATTTTGACAAAATACTGTTCCTATAGATAGGTCAAAACATGCTCAGGGTTTTTATGTCAAATAACTGTAGATGCAGTGTTTTTTCAGAACGACTTTTAAACCTTTTCCTATTTGTCAAGAAAAAAAGCGGAAATTCAGTGCAAATATTCTAGATTTTCAATTAGAGTCGTAAATAACTTTTTTTTTATTAATTCATTACGGCATAATTATGTGCACTATTATTTAAAACATGTAATATTTTAAAATAAATCGATTTGATGTATCTATGCGGAATTTTCGTAACGAAATGATTTTGGCGTTTTCTGCGGAATGCCGGTTTTTAAATTACAGTATTTTGTCACGACAGGGCGAAAAGGTTATGGCAGCGCACGCCAGAACAGCTCGCAGATGGTAGACTTTTTCCTACTTACTTGACACTTCTCGTCATATTTTGGACAATTCACACAATATCGTTATAAATTGTAGCTTGGTGTTAGATAGAGAATACTTTATTGCACAACCAGAAAAAAGAATAGAAGCATGATTTCTTAAATCTAAGTAACGTTATACAATTGGCGGGCTTATCGCCAGTGGCTGTGTTATTCTGATGTATAAGCTATATTATTGTATGGTTTCATTAAAATCAATTCAGCTTTTTTTACGTGAAAAAGTAACAAACATACATTCATCCATAATTACAAACTTTCGCGTTTATAATATTAGTAGGATCACTCACACTACATGGGTGCAGCTCACAGGAAAGACTAGCATAGGCAAGAATATCACAGCGAAAATAACCCAGCATAAACGCATTTTTACCCGACTGCAGCGAAGCCCAAAAGGAGGGTAATGTGTTTATTGCGTATGTATGTATGTAAGTATGTCCGATTGTATGTTCCCTCATAACTCCTTAACCAATGGTCAGATTTTGTTAAACAAGGTGTCATTCGATTCGGCATCCTTGCGCGGGTGTCATAGGCTATATAAAATCATAATTATGCGATCAGAACCGTGACGAAAAATAAAATTCGTTAAGAAGCTTCGATAAAGTACAGCTAGGAGCCACTAGATGGCGCTGTTATATTTAGTTTATTGAATTCGAATACTAATTTTATTGAACTACCCCTAACAGGTGTGAAATATTTAAAACAGAATTTTGCGGATGACGTAGGTTACATAAAATCAGCATTAATAAAGAACCAACGGAACAAAAAATAACATTTACTTCTAAGCAATAAAGTACCACTTTTAGCCACTTGATGGTGCTGCTATATTTTATTTATTCTAATACATGTGTATACATAATTTCGGCTTTGGTCTACATGTAAACAAACCATTTATAGAATCGGTACAAATGCGGAAAGAAATAATTCCTATAAAGTGGTTTGATCCTTCTAGATCATTCATTCAATTAAAAAATATAATTTTGTTTAACTACGCCTAACACGTGCAAAGTATTTAAAAGAGAATTTTGCGGGTGTCGTTGATTACATAAAATCAGCATTAATAGAGAACAAACGCAACACAAATAATATTCACTTCTAAGTAATTAAAGTACTGTAGCATTAGTTCCTCTACCCAACCACAGATGGCGCTGTTTGTGTTCTAAATTGCGGTATGGTTTTGACCGAAGGCCCTACATAATATTAAACAAAATTGGTTGTGCGCCCTCCTCGGCCTCGAGGGGGGTCGCTCCCGATGTGGGTTTAGGGGTCTCTAGGACCAAAACCAGTCCCAAGGTGGTGTTTAGTGGGTAGGCGCACTTCTTGTGAGTCCCACATTGGCAGCACGGCCGCCTCACCGTGCAGAATTCACCACCTCCCTCCCCCGTGTCCTCCGGAGGGTGCCCTTTATAGGGTTAAAAAAAAAAAAAAAGATAGTACTGAGCACTCGACCTATCACTTCGACCAATACTGACTGACCACTGATAATTGGCACAACTAGTGACTTAGGTAATATACCTCGCTTTGCGCTGTGGTGCGAGTAGTACAGTTACTAATCCGTAATCCTTAGTAAGTTTCATATTGCTTCAATAAATAGATCCCTAAGTACGTGCTGTCGTGCTGAAACAACGTTTCTCATCTTGTCTGCTAAAACCCTGTCCTTCAGTACCACTTTTAGCCACTAGATGGCGCTGGCATATATTTATTCTAGTACATGTATAAATTTACATAATATCAGCTTTGCTCTACATGTAAAAAAACCGTCTATAGAAACGGTATAAGTGCTGAAAGAAATAATGCCTATAAAGTGTTTATTTCTTTCTACGCCATTCGTTTATCTCATTAATTTAAGAAATATCAACCTCATAGGGGGTAATAATACATTACTGCAGAGGCCGAGAAGTAAGGGATTGCTGGACGAGTTTGGGATAGACGGCCGAGTCGTAGACGAAGCCGTCTAGAACGAGTCCTGCAATCCCTGTTCCGGCCGAGGATTGTATAATGCTTTTCTCAAACAATGCGAGGAAATATTAATATTAAAATAATTACTTGATAATTAAGGAATAATAGTTTAGTTTGCCGCCTTTTTTATTTTTTAAATACACTAACATATTTGAGCACCATGTTTAACCGCACAAAAACCAATACCATAGATTGTTTTTTTTTTAATCTTGCAAGTATGCTTACATATCTTAGTAGGTGGTTGGCTGTATGTAATTTTTCCTTGGTCAGTTTAATTTTAGTAAGTAAATTTAAAAAGTTAGAGCAGCGGACGGTAATGAATTTTCATACTTACTTTACTGGCTTAGGCTAGTAAAGTGAGGCGGGAGCCATAAAAGAGAAACTTTGTGGCTTTATTTCATGGTAATAACACAAACATTTCCGAGCATGTTTGAGAAAAAATAATTAATTTCTTAACACTGATATTAATTTCCTACTGACACTTAGACCAAAACTAACTGAACAAAATATATAAAGTGTAGCATGTAACTCCTTTTCCCCTGTGCGGTCATAGTCAGACAAGCTGGGTTCAAAGAAGAAACAATAAATGATAAAAAAATATTTGAACGCTCTCACTGGTAACCGAAGACGGATCCTCCGTGACCTCGTATCGTAGGACCCATGAAATTTTAAAAAATTCTAGCTCTATTCATCTTAACGAATTTTATCTCGTTTCCTCCGAAACTAAGACTATGATTTTGTGTTAGGTTTCCTGTTCACTTGTGAGACCAAAGATTGCTTATCTACACCTAAATATTCAGTAAAATTTTTCAATGCTTTAGGGGGCCACCTGAAGATGAATTTGTTATAGTTTCATTTTAATACCGGTAATATTTTGGCATTCAGAAAGCCAAGATTTTGTATGTCTCCACGCCCATGCCACAACTCTAAATAACTACGCCAGGCCGAAGGCCGAGCCCCATCATGCGGGTGCGAGGAAACTTGCCGCGACGAGGTTGAAGGCCGAGCTCAATACAGGTCGCGGCACGGCCGAAGGCTGTGAAGCGGGCTAGAGGAATACTCCCACGGCGATTCCAAATGCTGAGCTCTATTTACGCTGATGCCAAGGCCGAAGGCCGCGACAGTTACTTAAAGTTGCTGTTAGGAGGAAACCTGTCGCGCCTTTGTACAGGCCGCGGCTGAAGGCTCAGACCATTTATGTTCCCATTTAAAAGTCCTTATTCTAAGTAATTAGCGAGACCGAAGACTGGGCCCAGCAATGCAAGCACGAAGAATTCTACTCTGGAGATGTCGAAAGCTGAGCGCCGTTCAGGTCGAAGAGATAATTCGTGACTATTCCAGTCCCCACCTACAATCGTTAACATTAAATAACTAGGTGCAGTAGAGCGTTTTTAGGCTACATAAAAAACAGACAATTTATGTAAGGATAATAAAGAAAAAAATCTGTCGTTTCCTTTGCAAATATTCTAGATAGTTTAACACCATTAGACCATATTCATTATACTAGCTAAAAAATATCGTACGACATAAATTTTTAATGCAGGCAGGTGGTACCTATGACTATATCAAACAAGTATATCAGTAAAAATATTTATGATTTGCCGAGACATGTCCATTGTCGAACAAAAGAAAATAAAGCAATAAACTAAAATTCATTTAGGAAATAAAATAATATAACGATTTAATGCATGTAAACAGAACAGATGGACCTTTAAATTTTATCGTTTTACTGAGTCACTAAAAGGTCAAAAATAAAAAAAAATATTTAAAAAAATAAAAGAACCCGACTGCAGTGATAAATCAACTGAAAGGGAAAAAATAAGATAATTTTATTTTCGAATGCTAATGTCGAATCAGAAGAGTTCATGCTGCTTTACTTGAGGGACCAAATAATATAACTTTAAAAGCATTATTTGCTCAAACTGTTGCATTTATTATTTTATATGTAAAATGATGCAGTCGGGACCCATCAGAGGACTTTAAACAAACAGTAATGGGTCCCGACTGCAACATTTTATTATATAAAATAATAAATGCAACAGTTTGAGCAAATAATGCTTATAAAGTTATATTATTTGGTCCCTCAAGTAAAGCAGCATGAACTCTTCTGATTCGACATTAGCATTCGAAAATAAAATTATCTTATTTTTTCCCTTTCAGTTGATTTATCACTGCAGTCGGGTTCTTTTATTTTTTTAAATATTTTTTTTTACAAACGAAAGTACGCTGGGCCCCACCGGGATTGGAACCCACGACCTTTGTATTTATAATCACGCGTCATACTGCTAGAACAACGAAGCAGTCTGTCCGTAGTTAAAAACCTGTCATATCTTGCTTCTCGCCTCGTTTCCTTCCAAAAGTTTAAATTAGTAAAGGTACAGGAAGGAAGTACGGAGAGCCAAGTCCCTACCCATTTTTAAAACGCATTTTTAAAATTTTTAAATGTTAAAGGAATTCTATCTCGCTAGTGTTATGTAAAACTTTTGCTGTTATTTGTACTGTACTGTCCTGCTATTGTTGGTATTTTATTTATGTCCTCTACATTTATTGTTATGCCTATAAATGTATGTATTTATATAAAATATATATTTTTATATCACTTTCTATTTATGTAAGTATATCATTATTTGCATGTGTCTATTTAGGGTTAGTATAATTATTTTCTTAATTAAGCATGTTTTATTCAAATGTATCTGAAATATTTTGATTTATTTGTACATCTACTTCCTTTTCCATTATATTGCTACAGTCCATCCAAAGGTTGTCTGGAAGAGATCACTTTTAGTGATAAGGCCGCCGTCTGTACTCTTAGGTTAAGAAATATCTGTGTAATTTCCTTTTTTATGTACAATAAAGTGTTCTCTATCTATCTACAGGTAGACATGCCAGTAAAACTGCAGCATGCTGATGAGCATGCTTAAATCTGGCTTGCTCTTTCAATACATTTGATCAAGCAAATAACTTTAAAAACCTATTTAGAGGCTAAAAATTTCACCCATGCCGGGATTCGAACCCGCAACCTCTGGCTATCCGTACCAGCGCTCTACCAATTGAGCCAATGGGCGACTCACGACATCAGTGAAATTTCGAACCTCTTTACAATATTTCTCTGTATTACGTACAGGCAGCGACATCTGACTTAAGCAAATTGCATTACTTACAGCCCCGACTACCTACTTTGCAGTTAGGTTTTATCATCGGAACGATATCACTGTACCCACATGATTACACTATTTTTATTTTTAATGCACTAACCCGTGCTAAGGAACAAATTTAAAAACCTATTTAGAGGCTAAAGTTTCACCCATGCCGGGATTCGAACCCGCAACCTCTGGCTATCCGTACCAGCGCTCTACCAATTGAGCCAATGGGCGACTCACGACATCAGTGAAATTTCGAACCTCTTTACAATATTTCTCTGTATTACGTACAGGCAGCGACATCTGACTTAAGCAAATTGCATTACTTACAGCCCCGACTACCTACTTTGTGTATTTTAATTAAATTAAATGTGCTCAAAGCAAAGCCATTTACAAGCAGACTCTTTAACAGTGTGGTATAGAAAGTCAAACGGATATTCTTATCAACTGAATTAAATTATCTTATTGCCTACAATAGAAAAAAAAACGTCAACACGATAAAAAAATATAAAATAAGATAATATAATTATGTGGGTGATTATGATTAGGTAACAAGTAGGGAAAAAATTGTTGACAGTATTCGTTTGTTGTCAAAATTGCGAGAACAATATACCTTCACCCTTACCCATTACCCATGCTATCTTTTGTGAAGTGTATGCATTCTTTTCCATTTAAAATTTAAATTGTGTATTGTATTTGGTTTTAAGTGAATAAATTATTTCAATTCAATTCAATTTAATTCAACTGAACTGGTGTCGCAAGGATTTGTGTTAGCATACCCATTATCACTTGCTTATGAGCACACAGGCTCGGGTAGCATGATCAAATATTTTTTTCTTCGATTTGTAAGCATGCTACTAGGAAATATAGTTGTATCGATTTGTAAGCATGCTACTAGGAAATATTGTTGTATCTATTTGTAAGCATGCTACTAGGAAATATATTTGTATCGATTTGTATGCATTCTACTAGGAAATATTGTTGCATCGATTTGTATGCATGCTACTATTAAATATTGTTGTATCGATTTGTAAGCATGCTACTAGGAAATATTGTTGTATCGATTTGTAAGCATGCTACTAGGAAATATTGTTGTATCGATTTGTAAGCATTCTACTAGGAAATATAGTTATATCGATTTGTAAGCATGCTACTAGGAAATAGTGTTGAACCGATTTGTAAGCATGCTACTAGGAAATATTGTTGTATCGATTTGTAAGCATGCTACTAGGAAATATTGTTGTATCTATTTGTAAGCATGCTACTAGGAAATATAGTTGTATCGATTTGTATGCATTCTACTAGGAAATATTGTTGCATCGATTTGTAAGCATGCTACTAGGAAATATTGTTGTATCTATTTGTAAGCATGCTACTAGGAAATATAGTTGTATCGATTTGTATGCATTCTACTAGGAAATATTGTTGCATCGATTTGTATGCATGCTACTATTAAATATTGTTGTATCGATTTGTAAGCATGCTACTAGGAAATATTGTTGTATCGATTTGTAAGCATGCTACTAGGAAATATTGTTGTATCGATTTGTAAGCATGCTACTAGGAAATATTGTTGTATCGATTTGTCAGCATGCTACTAGGAAATATAGTTGTATCGATTTGTATGCATGCTACTAGGAAATATTGTTGTATCGATTTGTAAGCATGCTACTAGGAAATATTGTTGTATCTATTTGTAAGCATGCTACTAGGAAATATAGTTGTATCGATTTGTATGCATTCTACTAGGAAATATTGTTGCATCGATTTGTATGCATGCTACTAGGAAATATAGTTGTATCGATTTGTAAGCATGCTACTAGGAAATATAGTTGTATCGATTTGTAAGCATGCTACTAGGAAATATTGTTGTATCGATTTGTAAGCATGCTACTAGGAAATATTTTTGTATCTATTTGTAAGCATGCTACTAGGAAATATAGTTGTATCGATTTGTATGCATTCTACTAGGAAATATTGTTGCATCGATTTGTAAGCATGCTACTAGGAAATATTGTTGTATCTATTTGTAAGCATGCTACTAGGAAATATAGTTGTATCGATTTGTATGCATTCTACTAGGAAATATTGTTGCATCGATTTGTATGCATGCTACTATTAAATATTGTTGTATCGATTTGTAAGCATGCTACTAGGAAATATTGTTGTATCGATTTGTAAGCATGCTACTAGGAAATATTGTTGTATCGATTTGTAAGCATGCTACTAGGAAATATTGTTGTATCGATTTGTCAGCATGCTACTAGGAAATATAGTTGTATCGATTTGTATGCATGCTACTAGGAAATATTGTTGTATCGATTTGTAAGCATGCTACTAGGAAATATTGTTGTATCTATTTGTAAGCATGCTACTAGGAAATATAGTTGTATCGATTTGTATGCATTCTACTAGGAAATATTGTTGCATCGATTTGTATGCATGCTACTAGGAAATATAGTTGTATCGATTTGTAAGCATGCTACTAGGAAATATAGTTGTATCGATTTGTAAGCATGCTACTAGGAAATATTGTTGTATCGATTTGTAAGCATGCTACTAGGAAATATTGTTGTATCTATTTGTAAGCATGCTACTAGGAAATATAGTTGTATCGATTTGTATGCATTCTACTAGGAAATATGGTTGCATCGATTTGTAAGCATGCTACTAGGAAATATTGTTGTATCTATTTGTAAGCATGCTACTAGGAAATATAGTTGTATCGATTTGTATGCATTCTACTAGGAAATATTGTTGCATCGATTTGTATGCATGCTACTATTAAATATAGTTGTATCGATTTGTAAGCATGCTACTAGGAAATAGTGTTGAACCGATTTGTAAGCATGCTACTAGGAAATATTGTTGTATCGATTTGTCAGCATGCTACTAGGAAATATAGTTGTATCGATTTGTAATCATGCTTCTAGGAAATATAGTTGTATCGATTTGTAAGCATGCTACTAGGAAATATTGTTGTATCGATTTGTAAGCATGCTACTAGGAAATATAGTTGTATCGATTTGTAATCATGCTTCTAGGAAATATAGTTGTATCGATTTGTAAGCATGCTACTAGGAAATATTGTTGTATCGATTTGTAAGCATGCTACTAGGAAATATTGTTGTATCTATTTGTAAACATGCTACTGGGAAATATAATTGTACCGATTTGTAAGCATGCTACTAGGGAATATTGTTGCATCGATTTGTAAGCATGCTACTAGGGAATATTGTTGCATCGATTTGTAAGCATGCTACTAGGGAATATTGTTGCATCGATTTGTAAGCATGCTACTAGGAAATGCTCACTATTATCTTCGACACTCCTGCCACTAACAGTAGCATGCTTCCGTGCTACTACTGACCATGTCTATCTGTACCTTAGACAGGTGCAAGAGCGAAGTAGAACTATTTTCATTCCATCTCAAACTGGCTCCAGCCGAAGTAAATAAATAAATAAATAAATAAATAAATAAATAAATAAATAAATAAATAAATAAATAAATAAATAAATAAATAAATAAATAAATAAATAAATAAATAAATAAATAAATAAATAAATAAATAAATAAATAAATAAATAAATAAATAAATAAATAAATAAATAAATAAATAAATAAATAAATAAATAAATAAATAAATAAATAAATAAATAAATAAATAAATAAATAAATAAATAAATAAATAAATAAATAAATAAATAAATAAATAAATAAATAAATAAATAAATAAATAAATAAATATTTATTTATTTATTTATTTATTTATTTATTTATTTATTTATTTATTTATTTATTTATTTATTTATTTGTTTGTTTGTTTGTTTGTGTGTTTGTTTGTTTGTTTGTTTGTTTGTTTGTTTGTTTGTTTGTTTGTTTTTTTGTTTGTTTGTTTGTTTGTTTGTTTGTTTGTTTGTTTGTTTGTTTGTTTGTTTGTTTGTTTGTTTGTTTGTTTGTTTGTTTGTTTGTTTGTTTGTTTATAAATGCATAACCTGACGCCTGTATCCCAGAGGCAGAGACCAGGGACTGCCACTTGCCACGATCCTGACAAATCACCTTCGCTTCATCAACATTCATAAGTCGTTGCATGCACGCCGGTTCCGGGTACTTTTTATATTTCCTTTTCCTAATACATCCCCTATTTGGTCGATACTTTGATTTATTTATACTTACGACTTAGTTGCTAATGAAGTAAGAATTGGCTTCCTGCTGTCGAATGTAGTAGGACATTTTTATATTTCCTTTTCCTAATACATCCCCTATTTGGTCGATACTTTGATTTATTTATACTTACGACTTAGTTGCTAATGAAGTAAGAATTGGCTTCCTGCTGTCGAATGTAGTAGGACAAAAGACCACAAAGTCGGGGTTGCATCACAAGGATATTTAAAACAACTCTTCGCACGTCAACGCCGCACAAGCATCGAAAAATATTCCTCCCCCACTAAAAACCTCGCAGCGAGAACTTAATTACAGCGTGCAAATTGTTTTTTCAGCAGACAACGCGAGTATGTTGACAAAAAAGAGCTCTTGAGGGTAAAAAGAGCGGGGCAGACCGTGAGGTGTCAATTAGTCACAATTAAGGCCTGGACACACGACACGGGTCGACTGGCAGTGGCGGGCCAGCGCACAGTGAGCTCGGAACACTGAGTGAATTAACTTGAACTGAAACGCAGTCTCCTTTTGCAAGAAACCTAATCGGGATAATTAAAGCAGCTTTTACGGTCTAACCACGTTACAATGACCCGGGACGTACAACAGCAATGATAGAAACTAAAATAATTCTTGTGCATTTATAAGGTTAAAGAAATAATGCAAAAAAGTCCGTGTTTTTTTTGCGTGTCTTCCGTCGGGCAGTCAATTATTGGAGAGCTTCACCAAGCAGTGCCTTATTGGCAGAATGTCTGTAATCTTAGACAATCTAAATAATATTAGAAACTAAACTTTAAATTGAACTATATACGTAAATCTTAGAAAGGAAATAGTCAGAAATGTTACGGACTTTTTGTGGCTTCAAAGAGCGACTGATAAAAGCTCGACTTATCTTCTTCGCGGCTTGGTTGGCTCCGCACGTATTGACAAGTCTTTCCTGTGGACTAGGCCGACTAAGCTGCCAGGATGGTATAAGTGCTGGGCAAGCCTACACCATCTATAAAAAAACCTTGTCCTAGGCACTACAGCGTCGGAGTGGTCCCTTCACCCATCTAGTGTGAGTGAAGATACCACTGGACGCTGTATAAATCATCTCATTAAGTAGATGCAAAAAAGGCCTATATTATCTTCTACAATATGGTTAGAGAATCCTTGTTAAAAGGTTTTAGGTTTAGCAGGTTTTATTTATTTATATCATCGTCCCACTGCAATTCTTTAAGCATGCGCGGCGCGGAATAGACGACGACGGTTAGAATCTTACTAGGATGAAGCGAGTTTTGTCTAGAAAGACTTTTCTCAAGCCGTACTTACTAAGCAAACTGGGCACAGCTCTTCTTTAAAAGATCACACATACAGAGCATAGGCTGCCTTCATTTCCATTCGTGCCCATCGTGGATTGTCACGTCAGCCCCATGATGTGGAAGTGTCTATTGATTGAGGCCGGCCTTTGAAAACCACCAAGCATCACTTCAGATGCACCAGACTGCGTTTGTAGATTTGCGGCTTTTCAAGATTGTTTGTAGAAAAGCCTGATACGATTGTCAAAATGCAGATAGAGCCTTCATGACTTATCTGCATTTTGTTCCTGTTTTTTGGTCGCAACCTTGACCATTTTCTTCCTTTAAAAATTTGATTAATCAGACCCAACATGGGATTCATGTTGAAAACTAGCTATCGCTCGCGACTAGGGTTGCCAGGTGGTATCCAAAAGGAGGACATGTCCTCCTTTTGGATTCCATGTTTTGTCCTCCTGTCCTCCTTTACTTACTGTAAGTCCTCCTTTTTGAAAACGTTCAAAATTTCGTGTCGTGCGACGTGCGTGTGTGCATGCGTGGCCAAAGGTCTAACAGTCAGTTAAATCTTTAATTCTTACTCAATACAACTTTAAAAACATGACTTGTGAAGATTTTAATCATTACTTGTTGAAAAATCAACCACTACTGCAAGAATAGGCAGCTCAACTAAATATAGATAGATAAATAGAAAAAAATACTACCATGATTCTTAAATCTAAGTAATGTTATACAATTGGCGGTCTTATCGCTAAGAGCGATTCTTCCAGACAACCATTAAGACAATAATAATATGATTAAAATAAATTTAAAAATATAAAAAATCTTTTAATTTGTGTATGTCCTCCTTTTCTAGAGAAAATCCTCCTTTCTGCCCTCCTTTATCAAATTATCATCTGGCAACCCTACTCGCGACTTGATTCCCGTGGAAGTTTTTATGTATATTTTTCGGGATAATTGTATATCTGGAGTAGCATCTCAGAACTATAATTTGCATGTGTGCCAACTTTCACCCAGATACGTCAAGCCATTCTGGCGTCATCGAGTAACAATAGTACATCCATCCAAACATAACATTACGTCAACATTACATAAACTCACGCTTGAATTCCGGAGGGGTAGACAGAGACCTATCATTACATTACATAAGCTCACGTCTTTGCCCCGGACGGGTAGACAGAGTCCAGCTGCCACGAGTCTGACAAACCTTTGGCGACCGGCGTGCGTACATGCAACGACTAATGAAGTGTAGATAAAGCGATGGAGGAACTTTAAATGTTGTCCTTCCGAGCAACATTTAAAGTTTCATAGTTTATTTATTAATCGGGAATGTGGTTTCAAACCGTCGCAAACGTGGGATCCGGTCATCAAGAAGTGTTCGAGTGGAAAAAGTCGCATGGCTTATCGTCCGACATTGTCAGTGTAGTGTGTCGCAACCCGAATAGTGCTTTGTGATGGCTGATTGAGGGTAGTCTGAAACCTCATCAGCCGAAGATGCGAACGGGTCGCATGGCTTATCGTCCGACATTGTCAGTGTAGTGTGTCGCAACCCGAATAGTGCTTTGTGATGGCTGATTGAGGGTAGTCTGAAACCTCATCAGCCGAAGATGCGAACGGGTGCCAGCCATCAGTCTTCTTGTGACCGCGATGACTGTAACGTCGTCGAAACGTCGAGGTAAAATAGCAATAAATTACTACGCGATAAAGCCCCGGAAATATTCTAAATGTGTACAAGTCGCGAAAGTTTAAAATACTTATGTTATTTAAAGTTTCATTGCCCCAATGAGCGTCGCACGCGCAGCGGTCGTCTCGCCAAAGTCCGCGGAGTGTATTTATGCACTTTGTGATTACGCTCCAATTAGCCCCTCCCCCCCACCGCCTTTTCCCAAACCCCCGAACGTTGTCACTTTGAGCCATAATGAGGCGGGTGTTAGGTGAACGGAAAAAGTTGCCGCTGACGTAATCGCGTAAGCTTAGTGAAGATATCGATCAAGTACCTCTCTTACTTAAGGTAGATTTATCACCGGTTTCTTGTACACTAACAGAATGCATCATCATCATGGACCCATTATGTTCCCACTGAGGGGCACGTGTCACTTCCGTGGAGTGTGGCCTATACCGAGGAAGGTATAGGCCATACTCCACGGGGGCCAAGTCCGGATTGGTGGAGGCCTGCAAGACTAGTGGCTGGTCTTACTATCAGAAGTTTTCAAGCCGCCCTAAGACCCCTGATTTGGCCGTCTATCGACGACGGCCGGCACCAACTGATTAAAGTGCCTTAATTAGCACGGAACCGTTTGGAAAAATGCTACTAGAGTTAGTCGTAGACGGTCACCCATCCATGCACTGAACGCGCCCTATGTTGCTTAACCTTCGTGATCGTTTAAAATCACCCCGGCAGCCGGGGCTACCAGCCATAACAGAATACATGCGTTGGCTTAATTTTTATTTATTTTTTATTTCATTCAACGGACCGCAATACCGCACGCTAACTGTGAAGGAAAACATCGTGAGGAAAGTCGCGGATTGGTTGGCTCCGCACGTATTAACAAGTCTTTCCTGTGTTCTAGGTCGACTAACCTGTCAGGATGGTATAGGTGCTGGGCAAGCCTACAACATCTAAAGCCATGTCCCAGGCACCATAGCATCCAAGTGGTTCCTTCACCCATCTCGTGTGAGTGTAGATGCCACTAGAGGCTGCATAAATCATCTAATTACGTAGATGTAAAGGTGATTGAAATGTTAAGAGTTCAAACTAGATTTTTTGCTCGGCAACAACTTGTGTTCTACAAGTTTTTGCTGTAATTTCCCAAAGGACAATGTCCATTTTGGGCTATACGTGGACAGAATGTAAGAGAAAAATCGAAATAACCCCTGATTATAATTAATTTCAAAACGAATATTTTTGCTTATCTCGTTGTATCAATCGACATTTTAAACAATTACAAACTAATAAGAATTTTATCTGAAATCCAGTCTTTATTCTGTCAACCAGCCTTGATTTTTATTTCGGTGTTGCAATTTAAAGAATTTAATTAGTCACGAATTGCACAGAAAACAATTTGGAGTCTCTAATGCAACGCGTTTTAGTATTATTTGGGTAAAAGATAATGCACACTAATGCAACGGCATTACAATACTTGCTAGATGTGTCGTATTCCATTATTGGTGTGATAAAGTTATTAAAAGAAATAATCTGGATTTGAGGGTAAACTATTTATTGATGGCAACACTAGACAAAAAAAATTGTTTGAATTGTCATTGTCACCGGCTAAAACAAACAAAACGATTCATTCATTCATTGTTTTGCTGTTTCTTTGCTTCTCGTGAATATTGTTTGTTTTATTACTACTTTGGCTTGTTAAAATAGATCCCGATTCTTCGTTTATTGATGACCCCGACTCAACTACGGATTTTGTACCGGACTTACTTTGTGGTACTTACCAAATTAAGCAAGCAAATCATAGGACACCTTGAAGCAAAAACTCACAATGCAGGTATATTGATGCAAATTAATTACTGTAATAGTGTTCTAACTAACTCATACTACAAAACCTACTACTTAGTTTTAATTCAATTGACTGTTCACGTTTGGCCAAATCGCCCATACAAAGTGGACAATGTCCTATGTTGTCGAATAGGTATCGCATTTTCTAACACGCGGCCTTCAGTAAATACTTTTCTTATGTAGAAGTAAGTCCATATTGTCCATTCTATTTAACTCATAGGGCTTTCGACATCAGCATTAGCTATTAAACAGCGCCAGTCCAAAAAAGGATTACTACAACATAAAGGATTAATTAGTTGACAATGATGTCTGGAATTAGAGCCAGTACAATGCATGGGGTTTATGTTTTATAATAATTATGTAAACTCTGTTAATTAAGGACTTTGAAAATAATAAGTTATGAGTTTTATTGTCCATTTTTTCTTGATTTTAGATTAAGATCTTGAAATGGACACCTAGTTTGAGTTGTAACGTTTGTTAAGCCGTTTCTGCAATCCTTTGAATAAAACTGTTTCATTTAATTTCATTTCAAAAGAGACGTAGACTAGGATACCCTCGGTCGTGGGAACCAGAGACAGCGACATCACAAACATGTAAATATCCAAGACCGGTAAGTACTTGTACTCGTAACACAGTAAGGGAGATATAGGTACCTAGCTAGCTACCTATATGACATATTTTAATTTGCTTGGCGACACTCCTGGTCTCGCTTGGGACCCGTTCCAGCAATGAAACCCTAATAATTTGATGAAAATTAACAGGCTACGCAATCCTATCTACGTAATGTTGTTAAATTTAAAAAATATATTATTCTTTCTTTTTCTTTTTGGTACATATTTCTGTTTAGTTTAAAACGTTATTTAGTTAAATGTCTTGTATTTCTGTTTGTTCATTATGTTTTGTTTTGAGTATTGTGTCACTAAATAAATGTTCTTATCTATCTATCTATCTATCTAATTTGTGGCTTGCACCCGGTTTCTCGTACACCATCTGTCACTGTTAACAGCACTCACTTGGTATAAACTGATACATGGTAAAAACTGATACATGGTAAGAGAGTAACATAACATAACATGTATATACAGGCACATACATTGCTTCTGACCCTACATTAGGATATCCTGTATCATGGGAACCAAAACCAACGACATCATAAACATGTAAACATCCAAGACCTGGGTTTTTTTGTCCCCAGCCGGGGATCGAAGCCAGGACCTCTTGCATGGTAGGGAGATGTGCTGCCGCTGCGCCACAGAGGTCGCCGTCTACATTACCATTACACTACATTAGTACATTTAGATGATGGTACATTAACACACGTTAGAACCTTTTTTGGACTTATTCACTGGATAGATTAACTCGATAAACTCATAGATAAATAGATAGAGCTGTCGCACAGCGGTAATCATAATATTTAAAGTGGAGTAAAGGAAAAAAAATCTTAACTTTAAAAGTGTATGTAATAAATTTCTTAATTTCTGTTGAAATAAGTCCGCCTTTGTTCGTAGTTTGTTCATATTGTATGTTATTCAACTTTTATTATGCGTTGAAGTGTAACAAACTAACAAACTGTAGTTAGCCAACTCGATAAATAACAACTACATAGTTAGAATATTTTCGGGGCTTAATCGCGTAGTAATTTATTGCTATTTTACCTCCAACGATCGCCATTATTATGGCCGAATTGTGCGTGAAGCGGTTGAAATTAAGAAAAACAAAAATTTTAATCGGGAATGTGGTTTCAAACTGTCTCAAACGTGGGATCCGGTCATCAAGATGTGTTCGAGTGGAAAAAAGTCTCATGAGTGCTGAGTGCGAGATTGACAGATCCAATCGAATAACTTTACTACCGCGTTAATCGAGCATTGAGTAGTGAGTATGAGTAAGTTAACCGTTCGAACTGGCTAAACGCTGACACAGTACAACTCGCACTCGCGTTTATTCGTGTTTTGGCTAGTAAACGTGTTCACTTTTCAACGTAAACCATTACAACTCGCACTCAGCAATTTTAATTTCCATACTTGTCGCTAGGTGGCGCTTCCTCGATGCCAATGAAATATGAGTTTACGTTAACGCGATCGAGTAGTTAAAAAACTCTCACTAAGCACTATGGCTTATCGTCCGATATTGTAGTGTGTCGCAACCCTAATAGTGCTTTGTGATAGCTGATTGAGGGTAGTCTGAAACCTCATCAGCCGAAGATGCGAACGGGTGCCAGCCATCAGTCTTCTCGTGACCACGATGGCTGTAACGTCGTCGAAACGTCGAGGCAAAATAGCAATAAATTACTACGCGATTAAGCCCCAAAAATATTCTAACTATGTGTACAAGTCGCGAAAGTTTAAAATATGTTATAAGCAACTAAATCTTCTTCTTTGTCTACATATAAATATAAACTTTCATTCCCGGGATTTAGCTGGTAAAGGTACCTAATTCCCTTTACTTAATACCTTCTGTAAGGCGCATTGTTTACGTTTCAACAATAAGATCCCTGAAGATATAATAAGCTTGCCTGAAATTCAATGTTTGGCCTGAAATTCAAAATTCGGTTCAATATGTTAAGTACACTTTGTGCCGAAAGAGTTAGTAAAATGCGCATACCTGAAACATCCAAATAAAGAGAGTTTGTTTTTTTGCATAAACTTTTGTTCAATGCATTTATATCAAGGATTACAAACACTGGGGTCAGCATCTACGTAATGAGATGATTTACATAGCGGGTGTCGTAAAAGGTGACTTAGGGACACAAACCGGGGGATGGGCAGCAGCGCCCCCTGCAGTACAATTCCACCGAACTACGATCCCCAACCCGTATGCCCAGCGTGGGGACTAAGGGCATTACCTCCTATGATAGCACGTGGCGCTCTTTAGGGGAGGGCTATGTCCAGCAGTGGACTAGTATAGCCTGACGACTACGACATAGCGTCCAGTGGCATCTTCACTCACTACGTGGGTGAAGCGACTACTCGGATGCTGCAGTGCCTGGGACATGGTATTAGATGGTGTAGGCTTGCTCAGCACCTATACCATCCTGACTTAGCTCAGCCTAGCCCACGGGAAAGTCTTAATACGTCTTTCCTTCGAGGTTAGCGTGTGGTATTGAGGCTACAAATTCGCAAATGTACGTAACTTTGAAATTAAATAATGTCACAGGTACATGCCCGCACTGGAGATCGAACCTGGGTCTCTCGCTTGCGAGTCCATTGTTCTAACCACTGAGCTACCACCGCCATCATCCTTACTTCTTACTAAGCCTACTCTCCCAACTGAGCCGATGGGTGACTACCGGCATCAGTGAAACTTCGAACCTCTTTACAATACTCTCTATATTACTTAAAGGAAGCCAAAATAATATAATCATGTGGGTACAGCAATATCTTTCCGATGTAAAACCTAACTGCATGTAAGTACTCGGGGCTGCAAGTGATGCAAATTGCTTCAGCCAGATATCGCTGCCTGTAAGTAATACAGAGAGTATTGTAAAGAGGTTCGAAGTTTCACTGATGCCGGTAATCACCCATTGGCTCAGCTGGGAGAGCGCTGGCACGGTTAGTCAGAGGTCACGGGTTCGAGTCCCGGCATTGGTGGAATTTTCAGCCTCTAAATAGGTTTTTAAAACGAAAGCTCAAGGCATGTAATTACTGCTATAAAAGGCAACCGATTCAATAATATCCTGATGGTCAAGCCTTGTGCCACTTATGGATTTCTACCGATTCAATTGAATTCATTTCAAAAATTCTTTATTGCACAAAAAAGGGGGTTTGGACAAAAGCGAGCTTAATACTAATAAGTATTTTCTTCCACTATTTTTATTTTTAGTGCACTAACCCGTGCTAAGGAACAAATTTAAAAACCTATTTAGAGGCTAAAAATTTCACCCATGCCGGGATTCGAACCCGCAACCTCTGGCTATCCGTACCAGCGCTCTACCAATTGAGCAATTGCTCAATTGGTAGAGCGCTGGTACGGATAGCCAGAGGTTGCGGGTTCGAATCCCGGCATGGGTGAAATTTTTAGCCTCTAAATAGGTTTTTAAATATTTTCTTCCAGCTAACCTTGGTTTATGTGGATAATGGAAGGAGTTAGTGCCATAAAAGATTTATTGCGAAGAGATTTATTGTTCTCCGCCGCAGTCAGGTAATAACTACAAGTTTACAGCCTGAACTTGGCAACAAAGATTACATTCTAAAACGCTTAACATCTGATGACTTGTTGTAGGGAATTAAAAAGTAATTTTACTAGGAGGTAAGCAGCAATAATGATTGTTTTCATAAAACCCCGTCAGTCCCAGTTGATATCCGTCCAGAGTAAAATGACCCGGATATGGTTAGGAGGAATAAAGGCATCAGGGCTCTAGGTAAACTGGTCTGGTACCTTAATTGTGGCGGCGGCAGAAACAAAACACTGCTTTTGCATAGAATAAGCGGACGTGGGGCCAGTGACTTTTTATTCGTAGAACTCCATTTTGTTTTGCCGTAGGTACTCCGGTTTAATAAAAATTTAAAATGAAGAATGGAGTTTAATTTGGACGCCTCCATAGTTGCAGCGGAGTCAGGTACGCGCATTTTTATAGAAGTAAAGTTTGTTAAATTGCATTGCACAATGCAATTTAACATGTTACTTAACTGTTTAATTTTTGGTTCGTATTTTGATTTCATCCTTATGTTCCTGTCGGAAAGTGTTAATTTTCACCTGTAATTTTGAACCTTTTGTTCCCAATATTTAGGCTGGCAAAGCTTAAAACATCCATCATAGGGCATTCTATATGCTTCTATAATAAAATCCCTGAAGATATATTAAGCTTGCCTGAAACGTGGTTCAAAAAATGTCTTAAGTACACTTTGTGCGATAAGGGCTACTATAACATAAAGGATTATTTCGATGAAAATGATGTCTGGAATTAAAGCCAGTACAATGCATGAGTTCTATGTTTTATAATAATTATGTAAACACTTTTACTTAAGGACTTTGAAAACTCTGAGTATGAAGTTTTTTTGTCAATTTTTTCTCCAAAATTATCTAAATTTTGAAATGGACACGTAATTTGAATTGTAAAGTTCATTAAGCAGCAGTTTCTGCCCTACTTAACCTTTTCATTTCAATTCAACAACTTTAAGCCCTTCAAAAAGAAAATAAATTATGGTTCATGTAGTATCTAAAATGGTTTTAGCGCTACGGGTACTAATTAAACAAAGTTGACATCCCCTGCTGGCTACAACGCCCTTCTACGCTGTGGCCATTTTAATGGCTTGGCCGGCACATGAAATTTTAAACCGTTTTCAATAGTTACGAACGAACTATGAACAGAAATATTAATTTTACTACCTCTATAATTATACTATTTTTATTTTTAATGCACTAACCCGTGCAAAGGACAATTTTAAAAACCTATTTAGAGGCTAAAAATTCCAACCATGCCGGGATTCGAACCCGCGACCTCTGGCTATCCGTGCCAGCGCTCTTTTCAACAGAGCTAATGGGCGGTGCACCGTGGAATATTTGGCCTCCAAATAGGTTTTTAATACCTCTATAATATCATTTTGAAATGGCTTAGCTAGCTCTAAGCAAGCTTCTCTGTTTTTGGAAGCACGTTGTCAGCACACCGTGTGGTTACGCGCGAAAACAGAGAAAACATACATCACGCGCACGTCAAAGATATGTAACCACATTATACGCCTTCACCATAATATGAATACATGGTATGATATTTAGACGACCTCTGTGGCGTAGCGGTAGCGCATATGCCTACCATGCAAGAGGTCCCGGGTTCGAATCCCGGCTGGGGCCAAAAAAAAACCCCAGGTCTTGAATGTTTACATGATTGTGATGTCGTTATTTCTGGTTCCCACGACACAGGGTATCCTAGTGTGGGGCCAGAAGCAATGTATGTGCCTGTTTGTAAATGCTTGTAATGTAAATGTTGTTATGATGCTTATCTGTTGTGTAATAAAAATCTAATAAAAATTAATACGGTTGCACGGTAGCAGCGGCTAGCTACTATACTCTGTACAAGTTTTTTTTAATCAGCAGACTCTGTCCCACTGCTGGGCAAAGGATTCCACTCCTCCTTGTCTCTGGCCAATTCTTTCCAATGTGCAATGTACTCTGTATAATCATGCTACGGAGTAATAAATAAGCTATATTCCAGGTTAACCTCTTCCAAGGTGTATTCCAAGGTAAATTAGTAGCTATACAGGGGGTTACAGAGAGGTCCAGTGAGGGTTCTATTCATCAATAGGTATATTTTTTTTGTTATGTGATCAATTTAAAAAAATCGAAGTAAACAAAACAATTGTTTCATACAATCGCTAGAGTCAATATAGGTAAAAGAAAACAGTATGAGAATACCTGAGTGTCTGAGGTGTTATTAATATGTATTAAAATTCTTTATCGTAAACATTTTGTACTTATTTGTTATTTCTTTGCTTATAATTATTTATTGCTACATATTATTACCATAGTATGTGCGTTGTTACTTAGATATTCTATATTTAGTATATTTCACAGCATATTCTATTCTATTGATGTTGTTTTATAAATATTATTTTTTATGTAACATGCGTTTTATGAAGATCTGTATGTAGGTATATTCTATACTTAATGTATGTATGTATTGAAGAATAGGTGCTGACTGAAAATCAGTGTTGCAGGCCCAGCCTACAGCAAATGCTGAGTCAGCTACCTGTTTGTGGCTGCGGAGATACAATGCCCTTCTAAATTGTAAATGTTTGTTTTATATCCTATTCTTTGTTTTATAATATTTTTCTTTGTTCTTTCTTTTCTTATTTGTCTGTATTATTTTAATATCGTGTTACATTGTGTTATGTGTATTGTATCTTTGTGGCTTCAAATAAAAAAAAAATTACAAAAGACTAATAAGGTGTTCACATACGAGTACCTCAGCGTGTGAAACTACCAATTTGCGGTGGGCATGCGTGGTAATTTAGCCCATACTCTCTCGAAGACAAGGTGTGTAACCTGAAGTGGGACGTATAAAGGCGATACAAAAAAAATGTAACCCAAAAAATTACTTAATTTCCTAGGAAAAAAATAGGTAGGTTTATTTGTTTTGGTGGGCCGTATGCAAAGCTATCGAGCGACAGTATTCTATCATCCTATATACCCTTTACATAGCCACCTTACATTGCATTGCATTTAGTCCTGTATCAAAGCAAAAAACCGGCCAAGTACAAGTCGGACTCGCGCGCCGAGGGTTCTGTACAAGTTTGTGGTTAGGTACTAACATAACATTATCTATGTTTATATTTTTTTTAATGCACTAACCCGTGCTAAGGACAATTTTAAACATTCCGATGTAAAACCTAACTGCAAAGTAGGTACTCGGGGTTGCAAGTGATGCAAATTACTTCGGCCAGATGACAGAGAATATTGTAAAGAGGTTTGAAATTCCACTTATGCCGGTGAGTCGCCCATTAGCTCAGTTGGGAAGAGCGCTGGCACGGATAGCCAGAGGTCGCGGGTTCAAATCCCTGCATGGGTGGAATTTTTAGCCTCTAAACAGGTGTTTAAAATTTTCTATGTTACTTGCCGTTACTTATTTAGTTGTTCTAGGCCAACGGGTAGTGCCTGTATTTTATTCTTTGTATTTTTATGTATTTTGATTCTCTTGAAATCTGTTTTTGGCGGCATAAACGGCCGTAATTTTTCGTTAATTTATTGGGGGGTGGGGGTAAAAGTAAAAAAAGTAAAAATCATTTGTTTTCAGTTAAAGTGTAGTACTGCCGTGAACAAGAAGGTACAGGGGTAGCCAGTGGGTTCAACAAGGAACTCGGAAGCGAGAACCACAGGTTCGATTCCCAGTGGGCACGCGGGGTAATTAACTCGTATTATCTCTTAAACAGAAGGACAGTGCCCTGCAGTCAGACGTTTATAGGCTACATAAAAAAACTTAGAAGTTTGATTTATTGGTAACTTCAAGGGGCTATGCGGTTTTAAATTCAACTCGAAACCTCTACGCATTTTTGAGATATAGTGTATTGATAAACGCACGGACAGACTGCAAATTGATCTTATAAAAGTTCTGTTTTTCCCTTTTCAGGTACGGAACCCTAAAAAGAAATAGATGTAGCGAATCTCAGCGCAGCGAATATCAGAAACTCGTAAAGGACTATAATTTCAGCTCTTTATTAAGTTTTTATTTTGCCATCCAGAGGAGCGCGGCACTCGAAATTAAGAGGAGAGGAGGACTGGAACTGAGCGCTGCACAAAACTAAGAGCTACCGGAAATGTCGGACCGAAAGTTCTATTTATGCTTCCTAAAAAAAAACACAACAATTTTGTTTTCATACGAGTATCATGATAGTCCCGTCCCGAAGCGCTCGTCTCTAGTCAAACCGAATCGAATTGGAATCAATCACTTGAGATAAGCAACAACAGGCGCGGCCAGGCGCAGGATGGGTAAACGTCCCGTGACTACCGCTACTGGCACTTTTTCCGAGCGCGTCCGTGCTTCGCCAGGCACGTTAAGTCGCTGGTGCCGGCTGTCATGTAATGGCAGTCGTTAAGCCATGTCAGGGGCCTTATGGGCGGCTAGATAACTTATGACAATAAGGCCTGCCACTGTCTTGCAATCCTCCACCAACCCTGACTTGGCCCCAATGGTAGAGTGTGGCCTAACTTTCCTGCGATACAGGAAGAGACCCGTGCCCCAGCAGTGGGGACATACAAGGGTTGATAGTTCCAATCGATTTCGGTCACGGTCACAACTTCAGTTCCCATTTTGATGGCGTTGTTGAGCTCGCATATAACTCGCAGGCATCTGAGAGATGGCCTGTAGGGCACAGACGCTGGCAGACGGCCGGCTTCTTAATCGGAGGTCGTGGGTTCGAATCCCGGCACGTACCAATGACTATGTTTTCTAAGTACGTGAAGTTATAGTAGCAGTACCACTTGCTAACGGTGAAGGAAAACATCGTGAAGTAACCTGTGTTTCTGCGCTTGAAATTGTCAGTCCGCGGTGGGCACGCGTAGTGATTAAGCCTATCCTTACTCTCTGAGCGCGGTGGTAGCTCAGTGGGTAGAACCATGGACTGGCAAGCGAGGGCATGTACCAATGACTTTGTTTAATTTCAAAGTTACGTACATTTACGAATTTGTAGTCGCAATACCACACGCTAACTGTGAAGGAAAACATCGTGAGGAAACTCGCGGCTTGGTTGGTTGGCTCCGCACGTATTGACTAGTCTTTCCTGTGGGCTAGGCCGACTAAGCTGTCAAGATGGTATAGGTGCTGGGCAAGCCTACACTATCTATAAAACCATGTCCCAGGCAATACAGCGTCGGAGTGGTCCCTTCACCCATCTAGTGTGAGTGAAGATGCCTCTGGACGCTGTATAAATCATCTCATTAAGTAGATGCAAAAAGGCCAATATTTACTCTCTGAGTGAAGGCCTGTGCCCTGCATTGGGACGATTGAATAAATTTATCAACCAGATCCCTAATTTGTTCACATTGAAAAAAAATCAAATGAAGAATAAAACACCATTCCCTAGTTTTGCCAGTTGAACTTCTGATAACGTTGTTCTATGTCTTTGGCGCAATTAAGTATGGAGTTGATGGCAAGCATTTCTTCCGCGTGTACCGTCGCGGTGAAAAAAAATAAAATTCTTGTAGATATATATACATAAATAGATAGAATATTCTTTATTGTACACAGAAATTACAGTAACAGAAATTATATACAAATAGTACAATTAGCGACCTTATGTGGCGTAGGTGAGGTTCTACGATCTTTTGAGAGTCATTTTGCATTAAAAATTTACGGTTAAACTACGACCGGTAGATAATATTTCATCGTGCCTCAATTTGATTTATGTACCCTATTTATAATGATTCATTAAACGTGTTTCACGATGTGTGTTTGACATCCTACGAGGCGAAGGTATTTTATTTTATCCTTTTTGTAACAGATACCAACCTAAGCCTAATTGTTATAGTATTACCCTTGTGGGTAATTCAACAGTCGACCCAGATGAGAATCGAGATTATTGTATGCATAACACAGTCAAAGTCAAAAGATTTTATTCATTATAAACACAAAATGTTTACTTCATGAACGTCAAAGCTGTTAGTTTCGTTTGGTGATCATAGGTGAGGTGATCAAACTCTACATTTTGAAATTGCGTCGGAAAGAGGCTTTTGATTGATATTAGCATATTATTGTACTTAAGATTGGAGTTTTTTTGTCTATTTTTTCTCCAAAACGATCTTGATTTTGAAATGGACACCTAGTTTGACTTGTAACGTTCATTATGCCGCAGTTTCTGCGCTACTTTTTATAAAACCTTTTAATTTCAGTTATTGATTGTTTAATGTCTAGTAATTTTTATCAAAGTTAAGTATCATTGGATATCTTCATAAATGTTATGTATTTTGCTCTTATCGCATACTTGCAATACTTACTTACAAGCTCTTATCTGGCGGTGAGGAATGCTTAGGAATTAACGAAACTTAATAAGCTAAGTCATTTGCTGTATTTAAGTACTTGTTATTAATTTTGTTTTTCCTCCTATGTAAAATGTATGCTAGCTCTACCAGTAAAAGGGTTCAATCGTTTATTCAGCACCTCTAGTGTGTGGGTTCTACTCGCACTCGCCCAATTTTTCACCTTTGAAGCGAGTCCGGTATAAGTGCTTTACGCATCCGCAGTTGATTTTTAATTAAGCCGGTATGTTCCCAACCGATCCGCATTATGCATCGATTGCGTATTCCGCATCCCACAACCAGGGCATTTGCACAAATGCGCTCATGAATGCCTGTCCGAATTCCAGCTGTATCATTTGTATTCCGCAGCGAAAAAGCCCCGTATTGTGGTTTCATTACCATTTAATTTATGGATTAAACAACTGGAGCGCATTGGAATACTCGGTTCAGGCTTATCGAGTAAGATTCCGGGGCCGCTGGTCGGGGATGCCAGGCCCTTCAAAGATCTGTGAAGGAAATTAATTTATTTACATAAACGTGTGTGAGTAAAAGTACATCAGCAAAGAGATTTATTGTATGTAATAATTTTGAGGTAACCGGCCTTCTTTCAGAGAGTGTTTGCTTAATCACGCGGCCCCACCGCAGATTGGCGATTTTGTCCTCAGATATTCGGGTTTCCTCACGATGTTTTCCTGCTCTTTATCACATGGTATTGCAACTACAATCATCTTTACATCTTTTTAGATAGAGATAAAACACGAATTATAAAATTCAAGAGGACCCTAGTGAAACAGCATAAAAATGACTTTGAACAACTAATTTTTTTAAGAAATAAAAGATTTTTATAATCACACACGCTTTCACTGGATTACTTAACAAATTATAATTTTGATGTCTTGGTGTGATATTTTCCGATCTAAATATCAGGAATTGAATTACAGATTACGTACACATTCCAATACATGTTCTAATAACAACAATTATAACTTGGACACAACACAATTACTTATCCTGGTCCCAAACTAGGATAGGTACCCTGTGCTTTGCTTTAGTTACCAAGGACACCATGAACATGGAAATATAGACGGACTGAAGCTATTTTCACAAACAAGTTCGGAAAAATCACGACGAATTCTCAAAAGCTCCCCATGGGTGTAAACGTAAACGTGAAATGTCAAAATAAGTTATTGGGTCATTGCAGTGTTGTACAATGTCCATCGGACAGGCAATACTCCAATCGTTGTCCGGAATGACGTAATTTATCGGGCAATCGACTTAAAAATCGTGTGACGTGTAAAAATAACACCCCCGTGATATGGGAGACCCCCACGCTACCGTCTCGTAGGCTTTTAGGTCGCAGAGGAACTGCCCTTCTGAGATTCTGTATAAAGTGCGAAATAGCTCAATTGAATGAATGAGTGAAAATTCTTTACGGCACTAAAAACAAATTGTGCAATGTATAAAGGCGAGCTTAATGCTAGATAGTATTTTCTTCCAGGTAAACCACAATGATGCGGACATTGGAAGGGGTAGTGCCAGTAAACAATATAATATACGAGTGATTTATTACATAAACTAGATTAACTAAATAATACAAATATGATTAAATACACATTAGTATATTTAAAAAAAAATAAAAAAAATATAAAATTATACTTACTATTCTATCACACAATTTTATCTTTAAGTTGATTATAAAAACTATTCGATGTTGATTATAAAATCGTGAGTAAAAAGTTTCTTGGCTGCAGTATCAAGTGACTTCTATCCTATAATTAACGGTTTTCTAATGCTCTATTTCCTTACATAAAAGATGAGGCACCCGAAAACCGGAAACCACTAGTTTGAACCAGTTATTACACTATCGTGGGGCCCTTTCTTCTCTAGCTGAGTGAACTTTCTGTCTCTACCAAATAAATACCTATGTTGCCAGGCCATTACCTTGTTTATGGTATTAAAGCGGGGTATTTACCTTATGCCTTTTAGCGCGATGGTTTAGTAGCAGTAATATGTCTGGATTATTTTCTCAAAAAAGTGCCTTTGTCATTAATATGACGTATGATGGATCAGTTGACGTTCAGATTCAGGTTGGGTTCAGGGCGCTACAATGATTAAGTTCTACTTATTTTAAATATTCACTTGTATTGTTACTTTTAAGTAACACTAACAGCTTCGTTACGTTGCATATTTTAAAGTGTGCCTATCAGGAGATTGACGTTATAAGACGAATCGAAACTTCAATTATCACATCCTATCGTGTAAGTATCAGTATAATGCCCAAAGGGAGGATCATGGTGATAATATCAACACTTTATTATTATTATTATTATTTATTCATTTAAATTGCATAACATTACAATGAAAACCTTTGCGTTAAGCAATTCATACATACAAAGTATAAACAAGTATTTTAGGCAATTCGTTAGTTACAACATCAATGAGAACTGAAAAACATAAAATTTTGAACTGTATGGGTACAAAAAAGAACAGTAAATCAAATAATCACAAATAGGACGCCCTTTCATTCATCACGTTCACAATATTTCAAACATTCCTCTGCTACACTTGTAAGCCGGTCAGCAAACAGATCACACTCTGTTGCTGACTTCAAGAGGGCGTTGAGGGACGAGAGCGCACACACGAGTGGAGAGTGGGCGCGGGAGACTGTGCGCGCCGCGGGCACTGATAACAATGTGTGGCTACGGGCACGCAAGTAGTTGTCTGGTACGGATAGCCTACAGGCCCGTTGCGTAAGCTCAGAGCAGTCACCCTCTCCGCGGATCATACGGCAGACTGTCACAAGCTGCTCACAATTGCGGCGGACCTTGAGGGTATTAAACCCAAGCATGCCGCAAAGAAATTGAGTTGGGTACAGGAAAGGGTAGTACCCATATTTTCTCTTGTATAGGAAACGTAGGAACGCTTTTTGTATTTTTTCCAACATAAGAATGTACTTTGCTTCGTGGGGATTCCAGACTATGGCCCCCGCTTCAATCTTGCTTCTTACCAGAGCTGTATACAGAAGTTCTATAGCTTTTGGGTTGTTAAACTCTTTAGCGTTGCGGAGAACAAAGCCTAACCGTTTCATACAGTCAGCGGCTGTGACTTGCATGTGCTCGTGAAATGTAAGTTTAGGGTCAAACAGAATGCCAAGGTCTTTCATCTCTTTCACTCGAACAATGACATCAGAGCCTAGCCTGTAAGTTGCCTGATAGGGGCAGGGGCCCCTCGAGAAGGTCATTACGTAGCACTTGTTGGTGTTAAAGTGAAGTTTGTTTTGGATGCTCCATTCGTAAACGGCGTCCAGATCTCTTTGCAAAAGTTCGCAGTCTGTCATGCTATCCACTTTTAGGAACAGTTTTAGGTCATCAGCATAAAGTAGGCAGGATGTATGTCGCAGGACAGACTCTAGATCATTGACCATGATGGTAAACAATAATGGGCCGAGTATGGAACCCTGACTTATACCGGATCTTGTATGGAACGCGACCGAGTTAAAACAACCATGCTTCACATACTGCTGGCGGTCGCGAAGGTAGTCGGCAAACAAACTGAGAAGTTTTGGGGCAAATCCAATAGCGCAGAGCCTACCCAGAAGGACATCATTGTCCACTCGATCAAAAGCTTTTTTGAAGTCGAAGTAAGCCACATCAACTTGGGAGGCTCTGTCCATGTGCACAGATATAGTGTCGACGAGGGTCAGGAGGTTTGTATTGGTTGACCGGCGCATACGGAACCCGTGTTGTGCATCAGACATATACGGCCGCAGTTGCGGGCACAACCTATTATTTAAGACTGACTCGAATACCTTCGCAGGCGAGCACAGAATGGCGATAGGGCGATAATTCTCAACGCAGGTACGATTAGAAGTTTTTGGGATGGGACTTACTCGGGAGAGTTTCCACTGCGTTGGGTATTTGCCACTACTAAGTGCTAGGTTAAAAATGAAGCACAGTGCTGGTACCAAAACATCTGAACAAGCTTTTAGAACATACGGCGGTATACTATCTGGGCCTATTGAGCTACGAGGTCTCAGCTTACGGATGGCCAGCAGTACATCATCGTCTGTTAATTGTGTAATAGCAATGTAATTAGCTGTACGGGTGTTGTCAAGGCTATTAGTCTCATCCACGCTTAGAGCGGGAGTATTGGGCAAAAAGACGCTTGAAAAGAAATCCGCGAAGGCAGTGGCCGCTGCTTCACCAGAACACCAGAACTTTGTCCTCACTGCCGGGACACGAGTCCAACAGATAATTTGAATAAAAATCGCGCAATCGGTTTATCGCAGACGTGTCTGTGTAACGTGTCTATCGGAGACTCATGTCCGCGATAGACACGTAAGAGCAAAACTGTTAGAAATGTTAGTTGAATACAAATGGTAGTTGAACTAAAAGTCTGATGGATCGTGATTCATATCTTCCTGGCCGCGTCAATGAGGCCTAAAGACGTCCATGCGAAGTCAAAGTCGGTTCTAAGGGCCCTATCAGACTGGCGATTTGAGAACGATGCGATTGGGCAGCGATAGCACGGCGAGTACGGCGCGGCGACGCTGCGCCGTCGCGTGCGTTCCGCTTTTTTAATATTCAGTAGTAAATTTCTTCTGACGAGTCTGGCTGATACATGTTGTCTTTGTTACTTCGAAGGCGATGAAATCGAAAGCGAAAGCAGAAAGTGTAAACCTCGAATCCTGGATGATCCATTATCAAGTAATCGATTAAGAGAGAGCGACTACTATTTATCCATATAACGAGACGATTTTTATTTTGTTTATAAACAATCTGTATCTTGAACGATGTTTGTACCTCTAAATAATGCAACGTCCGATTACACTCGCGTTGGATATTACCGAAGTGGGGCGGGACGCACTGTGGAACGCGATTATACAAAATGGCGTCGTGGGTGGTAATAGCGGTTACGTCGCCGTCCGCTCGCTTCCAAACCGCTAGTGTGATATATAGTGCTCTTATAACCTATGATTACCTAACCTAACATATGATAACCATTTTTCTTCCACCTCCAGCGGTTGATTGGCAGAAAATGGTCAAAGCGTTTAGTCCGCCATATTATACATTTGTTTGAGTGCAAAAGTAATAATAATACACATTATAACCTGTCATAAGACAAGGTCAACATCAAGAAACACCCAAACTATCTCAGTCTAATTCCCAGCGTGAAACGTACTCACGACCTGAAGGCATGAAGACAAAGCGTTGCCAATAGACCAACGACAAAGTGAAGTGTAACCGACATACTCGATATCTTAGTCCGTTTTAGTTACCATCTAGTTGGTTTGTAATAAGCCCCCCGCTCGAGTGCCACGCTAGGTTTTTTCCCCCACCAGCTCCAGGTCGGTATCGGCATTTACAATGCAAAAGAGGCTGCCGTGCTTGCAGCGAGTTTCGAACGCAGCCCCGCTTCCAGCGATTCTTGGACGTTTATGAACGTACTCCCCCTAATAGTCGAGATTTAGATGACGTTTCCTACGTTTACGCGGACATGCCAGAAATGCCTTTGTTTGGAGCAGTAAAGTTTTTACTTGCGCACTGGTTAGTGCTCCAACTTTGCCTCTAGGTTGTACTACATAGATGGTAGGATTTTTAATCCTAAATAATTTAATATAATCTACCTCTAGATTCGTTAAGAGCGGTGAGAATTTTTTTAGAAACAGCTAATAAATAACTATTATAAAACCTATTTAGAGGCTATAAATTCCACCCATGCCGGGATTCGAACCCGCGACCTCTGGCTATCCGTGCCAGCGCTCTTTCCAACTGAGCTAATGGGCGACTCACTAGCATCAGTGAAATTTCAAACCTCTTTACAATATTCTCTGTATTACGTACAGGCAGCGACAATAACCATTAATATTAATAACTAAAAATAACTAACTAATAAATAATAACTAACTAATAACTGGTACGGATAGCCAGAGGTTGCGGGTTCGAATCCCGGCATGGGTGAAATTTTTAGCCTCTAAATAGGTTTTTAAATTTGTTCCTTAGCACGGGTTAGTGCATTAAAAATAAAAATAGTGTAATCATGTGGGTACAGTGATATCGTTCCGATGTTAAACCTAACTGCAAAGTAGGTAGTCGGGGCTGTAAGTAATGCAATTTGCTTAAGTCAGATGTCGCTGCCTGTACGTAATACAGAGAATATTGTAAAGAGGTTCGAAATTTCACTGATGCCGTGAGTCGCCCATTGGCTCAATTGGTAGAGCGCTGGTACGGATAGGCAGAGGTTACGGGTTCGAATCCCGGCATGGGTGAAATTTTTAGCCTCTAAATAGGTTTTTAAATTTGTTCCTTAGCACGGGTTAGTGCATTAAAAATAAAAATAGTGTAAAAATAACTATTAGCTAAACTTGAGTACCAACATCATAGCACCAATTAATATGAAAGCTTAGTTTTCATAACATCAACGAATGATTAGTTACATCATCAGAACTATTATCAGCGCCTTGATTACGTAACCTTTCACGTATACATTTACGGTGTGCATAAACGAAATATCGACTGGACTTTGTCCTACAATGATATGGCTCAATATCACTTTCACGTATCAATATAATTTATAAGTCAAGAATACATTTTGATTTGTTGGATTTGCCAATGATAAGTAGAAAAATATTATCCTCCTTAGTAATGACCTTGAAAATAACAGTACATCTGCGGTATTTAAAATAGTATATATACGATATTAAAACGTGGCGAAGTTTAGTTGCCATGGCGACCGAAAGGGGATTTTTTTGTACCAAAAGAAAATATTCAAACGGTTTACCTACTAGTCCGGGCCAGCTGGTTTTTAATGTTCTGCGCTTCTTTCTTAGACAGCTCAAAGCTTAAAAAACTTTAAATGTCTTTGACCATTTGAAAAAAGTCCGTATACAAATCTGGCTCAACGTCTCACAAAACGTCACATACAAAGTGTGTATTAGCATAGCGAGGGTCGGAACTGGCAAAACAGAGCGTGTGCTAGCCATCACAAGGTTGGCGAGTGGCAAAAACGTGCCCACTTCAAACTGATACCAAGACACGGCTAAGTAAACCTTAGGCCGTGTTCACCGTCGAACAATTTTGCAGCGAGTTTTCAAACGTTACAAAATACCAAGTCAGTGAATCCGGATTTACGTACTATTTTTGTGTTTGCAATAATTTCAGATCGGAAGTAATTGTATTTTTGATCTTTGTTGAACATAAAAATTATTGGATCGGCCAATGATTAGTTTGGTCAGGGGAATAAATAAATGGGCAACAAGACGTGGTTTTATTAATATTGTCACCAAATAAAAAAATAATATCGTCAAAAAAATTACTTTTTATTGACAGAGACTCTGACAGTTAGACAAACAGACGGACGTGACGAAACTAAGGTTTCCACAAGGAAGCAAATTGTGTTAATGAGGCCAACTTCTTTTTAGGGTTCCATAGTCAAAGCTGGCGGCCCTGAAGAGGGTGTTCATTCAGTCAATCAATTATTTATTTGCTCAAACATGTGTAAGTCATAATACATAATTATCATGCATTTCTATCATCAACCCATTATGTCCCCACCGAGGTGCACGGGTCTCTTCCTGAGGAAGGTATAGGTCATACTCCACCACGGGGAGCAAGTCCGGATTGGTGAAGGCTTGCAAGACTAGTGGCTGTCAGTTTTCAAGCAACCCTAAGGCCTCTGACTTGGCTTAACGACTGTCATCTATCGACGGCAGCTAGCACCTACTGCTTAATGTGCCTTGCAAAGCACGGAACCGCTCGGAAAAATGCCACTAGCGTTATTCATAGACGGTTTACCCATTCATGCACTGAACGCGCCCTGTGTTGCCCTTCGTGATCGTTTAAGATCACCCAGGCAGCCGGGGCTACGAGCGATATCATGCATTTATGGGTGTTAATTAACATAGGGTGGACCAACATGCTTTACCGACATGACCGGTATGAAACAGTTGTGTGGCATATTATTATTTAAAATAGACTGAATTAGAGATAATTAAATTAATGTCATAAAGATAATGAAATTTATGTCAGAGAGGATGTGTTTTATCAGCAGTTGTGCACAAGCCCTTAGGAAAAGTTGAATTAATTTGCACATGGCTCGTAAACTTCCGCTGCAAGTTATGGCCGACTTGTGTCATAACACGTCGCTTATTTATTTTATTCATTCGCCGCCAGCCCTTGTTTTTAACTTATGAACTGAGCTTTTTGTTCCAGGATCATTGTTGCCACGTGCCGCCATTGTAAAATGTCGGGAGCCTTACAATTAGGTTTCATTCTTAGCAAGTTTTTACTTTCTTTTGAAAACTTACTTTTTGTACACAAAGTTTTTTTAGAGACCAGTGGAACCATTTACACAGTTACAATCAGGCTTCATTTTTAGCGAGAACAAGAAAATTTACTTTTCTTATACAGGGTGTAACAAAATTCTTAGGGTTTTGTTAAATCCCGTGGAACAAGTGGAATCCCCAAATACCTAATCACAACTACGCTTCACTCTCAGTGATGTTAACGCCTGCATGAATAGGAACTACTTACAACGGACCATGAGTGCGCGGGAAGTGCTAAATTAAAAATATGAAGTGTCAACCAGACAGACCTTCGAGTAAAGAACTGTGTTTTAAAACTCTCAACTGAGCGAATTGAATTTATTATATTTATTTTCTAATTATAGCCAGTAAGTAAAAGACTCTTCCCTTTTGTATACAGGTTGTAACAAAATCCTTAGGGGTTTTCTTGACACCCTGTAGAACAAAAGGAACCTATTAACACAATTACACCATTATTAATAGGAAGGAAGTAAAAGAAACCTACTTTTTTAATGGGAAGTAGAAGAAGACTTACTTTTTGTATACAGAGACCAAACTATCTTCCCAGCCTGTATACAAAAAGTAGGAAAAAAATTAGGTCGCTAAATGGCCTTCAGCCCTTTCTACTGTTATAAGACGATCGAACTTGGTACGGACCGGACAGCGGATTGGCCGTACCATCGGACCGTCGTCGTCGTCGTCAGGCTATACTAGTCCACTGCTGGACATAGCCCGCCCCTAAAGAGCGCCAAGGTGTGCTATCACAGGGGGTAATGCCCATAATCCCCACGCTGGGCATGCGGGTTGGGGATCGCAGTTCGGTGGAATTGTACTGCAGGGGGCGCTGCTGCCCACCCCCCGGTTTGTGTCCCTCAGTCAGCTTTTACGACACCCGCGGGATGAATTGGGTTGGTGCTATTCAAAGGCCGACACCACACAGCATAACCGACCATCGGACCGAGCGAACACGAAATAGTACTAATTGTGTTCGGCAGACAACTCTCCAGACATAACATAACATTTACATACAGGCACATACATTGCTTCTGGCCCCACACTAGGATACCCTGTGTCGTGGGCACCAGAAACAACGACATCACAAACATGTAAACACCCAAGACCTGGGGTTTTTTTTGAAGACAAACGGACATGGTATGGAGCGTACCGAATCTGCTGTCCGGCCCACCCGTATCAAGTTTGATCGTCACTACAGTTAAGAACTTATTTAGCGAATTTACTAGCGAATTACTTAGTGAAATTCTCAATTCAGAAACCGGTCATTATAATTCTCATTATCAACCCATTATGTTCCCACCGAGGGGCACGGGTCTCTTCCCTAAGGAAGGTAAAGCCCATACTCCACTACGGGGGCCAGGTCCAGACTGGTGGAGGCTTGCAAGGCTAGTGGCTGGTCTTACTGTCAGAAGTTTTCAAGCCGCCCTAAGGCCTCTGACCTGGCTTACCGGCACCAACTGCTTAACGTGCTTTGCGGCCCAATTTCACTGTGACAACGTTTTGAAATTCAAATGCCTCTAACTGGGATCCATGCCAATTTGAACATAGACTTTGATCCTAAAAAATTAAAAGATAATTATGGAATTTTCATATATTATTTTTAATGCAGTAACCCGTGCTAAGGACAATTTTAAAAACCTATTTTAGAGGCTAAAAATTCCACCCATGCCGCGACTTCTGGCTATCCGTGCTTTTCATTGTTGTTAGTGGTTTATTTATCTACACTCTGTAGTCTAGATGAGTAAAACGTTTCTGTAAACGGTTTTCGATCTCGCGTTGTATCAATAAAACATTATAGCAATGTAACCAACGGAAGGCGTTATTCAGCACTCGAATTCCGTCCACAACCACTCCATAGCAGCTATGATTTCAATTTAAAGAGCTTAATTAGTGCCGCCAAACGTATGCAATACGACCACATAATTTGAATCCTAAAGCGGTATGAGGGACCGCGGGAAAACACAAGCTTTTCGAGGTGATTAAACTATCAAACCTGGGCCTAGATTCTGTAAGTTAAGCATCCGTTCTGTTGTAGATAGATAGATAGAGAACACTGTATTGTACATAATAGTATTGGGCCTGCTCGGACATCTTAAACATCACTCCGTACTGTTACATTTCAGACAATGTACTAGTACGGTATATTAGTACTATTAGGACCTCATAGTAGAACCATCTCAACGTTCACGTTTTGACCTTTCAGCCATAAAATATGCTTTTGTTTAATATCTTTATTTTTACGGGACCATTAATTTATGATTAATATTTTTAATGTTGCCGTGCCACCATTATATTATAAGTACTATGGTAAAAATCAATCAAAAAATATTTTTAGTTCGAGTAGTTTTTTTTCCTACGTACAATGAAATAATTATTACCATCTAGTTTTCGTAAGCTGCTTTTGTTATTTGCAAAGAACAAAAGTAGCTCGCAGAACAAGATTACTACCAGAGAAATAGGCGTCCCAAAGCGCACGAAACAGAAAAATCTCCTTCCCCAATAATTCACTATAATAACACAGTGAAAATATTATGTTATATTCGTTAGAGAAACTAACATCAAGAAAATAACACAGTATTACTTTTACAAAATTACCTACTTGGATTAGCGCGCGAACCATCAGAATTGACACAATGAATGAAACAAAAAACGAAACCAGTAAAAACAATCTTTATTGCTACGACATACGATCTACTTCTAAAGTTCGGAAAAGACCGACCGGCTGAAGGGAGACCGATCGAAACAATTTCGCTCCGTTCAGTTCAATCACCACACTCTTATGCGTAAGTTCGTTCGCTCTCGGCCATATTCGGTCACCCGGTCCGGTTCATTCATCACGGTCACATTCATTCATTTTTAAAAACCTATTTAGAGGCTAAAAATTTCACCCATGCCGGGATTCGAACCCGCAACCTCTGGCTATCCGTACCAGCGCTCTACCAATTGAGCCAATGGGTGACTCACGGCATCAGTGAAATTTCGAACCTCTTTACAATATTCTCTGTATTACGTACAGGCAGCGACATCTGACTTAAGCAAATTGCATTACTTATAGCCCCGACTACCTACTTTGCAGTTAGGTTTAACATCGGAACGATATCACTGTACCCACATGATTACACTATTTTTATTTTTAATGCACTAACCCGTGCTAAGGAACAAATTTAAAAACCTATTTAGAGGCTAAAAATTTCACCCATGCCGGGATTTGAACCCGCAACCTCTGGCTATCCGTGCCAGCGCTCTACCAATTGAGCCAATGGGCGACTCACGGCATCAGTGAAATTTCGAACCTCTTTACAATATTCTCTGTATTACGTACAGGCAGCGACATCTGACTTAAGCAAATTGCATTACTTATAGCCCCGACTACCTACCTTGCAGTTAGGTTTAACATCGGAACGATATCACTGTACCCACATGATTACACTATTTTTATTTTTAATGCACTAACCCGTGCTAAGGAACAAATTTAAAAACCTATTTAGAGGCTAAAAATTTCACCCATGCCGGGATTCGAACCCGCAACCTCTGGCTATCCGTACCAGCGCTCTACCAATTGAGCCAATGGGCGACTCACGGCATCAGTGAAATTTCGAACCTCTTTACAATATTCTCTGTATTACGTACAGGCAGCGACATCTGACTTAAGCAAATTGCATTACTTATAGCCCCGACTACCTACTTTGCAGTTAGGTTTAACATCGGAACGATATCACTGTACCCACATGATTACACTATTTTTATTTTTAATGCACTAACCCGTGCTAAGGAACCAATTTAAAAAACCTATTTAGAGGCTAAAAATTTCACCCATGCCGGGATTCGAACCCGCAACCTCTGGCTATCCGTACCAGCGCTCTACAAATTGAGCCAATGGGCGACTCACGGCATCAGTGAAATTTCGAACCTCTTTACAATATTCTCTGTATTACGTACAGGCAGCGACATCTGACTTAAGCAAATTGCATTACTTATAGCCCCGACTACCTACTTTGCAGTTAGGTTTAACATCGGAACGATATCACTGTACCCACATGATTACACTATTTTTATTTTTAATGCACTAACCCGTGCTAAGGAACAAATTTAAAAACCTATTTAGAGGCTAAAAATTTCACCCATGCCGGGATTCGAACCCGCAACCTCTGGCTATCCGTACCAGCGCTCTACCAATTGAGCCAATGGGCGACTCACGGCATCAGTGAAATTTCGAACCTCTTTACAATATTCTCTGTATTACGTACAGGCAGCGACATCTGACTTAAGCAAATTGCATTACTTATAGCCCCGACTACCTACTTTGCAGTTAGGTTTAACATCGGAACGATATCACTGTACCCACATGATTACACTATTTTTATTTTTAATGCACTAACCCGTGCTAAGGAACAAATTTAAAAAACCTATTTAGAGGCTATAAATTTCACCCATGCCGGGATTCAAACCCGCAACCTCTGGCAATCCGTACCAGCGCTCTGCCTGTACGTAATACAGAGAATATTGTAAAGAGGTTCGAAATTTCACTGATGCCGTGAGTCGCCCATTGGCTCAATTGGTAGAGCGCTGGCACGGATAGCCAGAGGTTGCGGGTTCGAATCCCGGCATGGGTGAAATTTTTAGCCTCTAAATAGGTTTTTAAATTTGTTCCTTAGCACGGGTTAGTGCATTAAAAATAAAAATAGTGTAATCATGTGGGTACAGTGATATCGTTCCGATGTTAAACCTAACTGCAAAGTAGGTAGTCGGGGCTATAAGTAATGCAATTTGCTTAAGTCAGATGTCGCTGCCTGTACGTAATACAGAGAATATTGTAAAGAGGTTCGAAATTTCACTGATGCCGTGAGTCGCCCATTGGCTCAATTGGTAGAGCGCTGGTACGGATAGCCAGAGGTTGCGGGTTCGAATCCCGGCATGGGTGAAATTTTTAGCCTCTAAATAGGTTTTTAAATTTGTTCCTTAGCACGGGTTAGTGCATTAAAAATAAAAATAGTGTAATCACATTCATTCAGCCAATCCGTGATCGCGAGAGCAATGAACGAATAGACCGAATGTCCGATTATCACTAGGAAACGTTTCCTTTCGTTCATTGCATGGTAACGTATCTTAATCGTACTTCGTACATGACCGACATAATACTAGTACATAAAAGTGAATATTACAAGGATATTTATTAATCTAAGAGTACAGAAGGCGGCCTTATCACTAAAAGTGTTATTTTCCAGATAACCTTTAGACGGACTGGACTAATATGTATGTAATAAATCCAAAGTTACGAGTATTATACTTAATTGCACACGAAATATTTAACAGGACATTACATAAGCAATAACATGTACAAAGGCGAGCTTATCTCTGAAAGAGATTTCTTCCAGCAAACCTTAGAGAGTCGGAGAAGCAGTAAAAAGTTGGTTTATATACGTGTACAATATATACTACATAAATAACCTACCTAACTATGAAAGAAATAAATAAACTACATAAACTAAAAATACATACATAAATATATAGCTCAATGTTATGACGGAGATAGATAATGCTCTTTCAACCGTTTCTTAAATGTACCAACAGTGGGACTAGCGCATATCTTTTGGGGCAGCCCTTTCCACAGCCTGACCGAATGGACCGTGAAGGAGTCAACGTATGCGCCACTATTATGAGCAGGGATTTTAAGAAGGTGAGAGTTGGCAGATCTTATTGGCCTATCAATCCTAGTTTCCAGTAAATGCTGAAGGATCTTGAAGAATCGAGGCTCGTCCTTTCTCTCGTCCTTCTGCAGCCTTGTAGTTTTCTCTGCAGGATCAGTTAGGGAAGGAACTTTGGCGCTCAGGCTTTATTCATAAGGTCATAATAGCTTGGTATTATCAGACAATGCCTCTTTGGTCTATCAGTGTCACGTCTGATTACAACGCCGGAGATTGTAGGTTCAACTACCACTGGGGGCCGCCGTACATTTTGAAATGGCTTTAGTCTTGGAGTACTTCTAAAGATGCATGCATGATTTTAGTGTCATTGCCTGGTTACCATCACAGGGTATACTAGTGTGGTATCAGGACAACTGGTTGTGTTTTTTGGAAGTTATTGTTATGAACTAGCTTAAACCCGCGGCTTCACCCGCGTTTGAAATTATCCCACGGAAACGATAACAAGTACACTATGTATTAATTCAGACTGACGAAACATATATATATTGCAAATGTGAGTGGAAGGGCTGGTAAGGGACGTCCCAGACGGACTTACATCGACCAAATAGGGGATGTATTAGCAAATGGAAAGATAAAAAGTACCCGGAACCGGCGTGCGTGCATGCAACGACTTAAGAACGTTGATGAAGCGAAGGTGATCTGTCAGGATCGTGGCAAGTGGCAGTCCCTGGTGTCTGCCTACCCCTCTGGGATACAGGCGTGAGGTTATGTATGTATGTATGTATGTATGTATGTATGTATGTATGTATGTATGTATGTATGTATGTATGTATGTATGTATGTATGTATGTATGTATGTATGTATGTATGTATGTATGTATGTATGTATGTATGTATGTATGTATGTATGTATGTATGTATGTATGTATGTATGTATGTATGTATGTATGTATGTATGTATGTATGTATGTATGTATGTATGTATGTAATTCAGATATTTGTCTATCTTTACGTCACATTTTGGGTAAATCCGTTCAGCCGTTTTTGCAGGATTGAGTAAGCAACATCTAAACATCTTCTTCACAAATTAGGCTATGTGTGCTATGAAGGAATAAAAGTGACTCGACTGTTATATATGGACGATTATATTGTTATAAGGATAAGCAAGTTCTACTTCGATCGGCAGAGAGAAGTTGAGAAAGAGAAAAAAAAGACCAATAGTTGAGAGGTACTGAAAGAAAAAGAAAATTATACATGGTGTTAACTATATTATTTACTTAATTCCGGATTCACTTACTTTGTGTTAACTATACTTCTTACAACATTATATTATTTTTAATGCACTAACCCGTGCTAAGGACAATTTTTAAAAACCTATTTAGAGGCTGAAAATTCCACCTATGCCGGGATTTGAACCTGCGACCTCTGGCTATCTGTGCCAGCGCTCTTTTCAACTGAGCTAATGGGCTAATGAGTCGCCCATTAGCTCAGTTGGAAAGAGCGCTGGCACGGGTAGCTAGAGGTCGCAGGTTCAAATCCCCGCATGGGTGGAATTTTTAGCCTCTAAATAGGTTCTTACAACATCCTACGTTGAGACATATGGCCTAACTTATTTATCCATCTCACTGATATAAGAAACAATCATTCCCCATTCTTCTTGTGTCTCGTTCTATTTCAACGGAAAACTTGCACAAAAAATGTTAAAATAATAGGGGTTAAAGTATGAAATTGCCGTTTTATTGCAATAGGTTCTTTGAATTGACATAGAATCTTCATAGTTTGAGGTTTTCGAATGAACTTTTTTCAAATGGTTTCTATGATGTTCTTTTTTTAAAAAATGTGAAACATTTGAATATCGACTTTCAATTGTTTTTGTAATTCAATTTAGACAAGAAAGATGGATACGCGTTTCTTTCTGCCAATATTGTGGGTAAAGTAACGTTAAACCATGCCGCTAATTCCTGGGTAGTTTGACTAGGATCGGCTTCCACTATCTCTCTTAATTCATCGTTATTCACCTGTGTGGGCGGTCTTCCTCGTGGCTCGTTCTTTAAGTCGAAATTTCCATCACGAAAGCGTTTAAACCAAAATCGCACGGTGCGTTCATTAGTAGACCCCTCTCCAAACGCAGCATTGATATTACGGGCTGTTTCTGCCGCGTTATTTCCGCGTCGGAACTCGTATTCAAAAATCACTCGAATTTTCGCAGTATCCATCTTTCTTGTCTAAATTGAATAACAAAAACAATTGAAAGTCGACATTCAAATGTTTTACATTTTTTAAAAAAAGAACATCATAAAAACCATTTGAAAAAAGTTTCATTCGAAAACCTCAAACCATGAAGATTCTATGTCAATTCAAAGAACCTATTGCAATCAAACGGCAATTTCATACTTTAACCCTTAATATTATTGATAAATTATACTTAAAACCACTTCCAAAACCAACCGTGTCAAATAAAATGAGCTAAAATGAACACACCGGACCGACACTTTCTGCAACACCATATAGAGTGTTTCTGTCCGACAGAACTTACTGATCTGTAGTTCCATCTGTTCTATGGAAGAGCTGTTATTTTTTTACCTTTTCATAGTCGGTCTCTTAACAAAAGATGTTTGTTAGAATATTTTCGGGGCTTAATCGCGTAGTAATTTATTGCTGTTATACCTCGACGTTTCGACGACGTTACAGCCATCGTGGTCACGAGAAGACTCACTTATGTGTACAAGTCGCGAAAGTTTAAAATATGTTAAAGATGTTTGTATTGGCGAGAAGAACGACGTCCTTATATTTATTATAAATTGTTGAATGGTAAAATAGTTGAGACTGCTGATGGCTGACCACTGCGTAATGCTCGTGAACGAGTTCTGTTCGTGTGTCTGGCCGCAGCACTTATGTTTTCCCTCCTATTCTGAGACATTTGACTAATACTCTGGCATTTAGGGTTGTTAATGGCAATCACGAATATTTTAAGGTATAGGTGTAGGTGGCAACTCATGTATTTGGTTTAAGATGACTTGAGAAAAGATGGTCAGAGTGGAGTTTTTTTTTCCGCTGCCATTTTATCTACTACAATACGGCCCGAAGGCAGCAGCTTACAGCTTACATTGTACATTGACATTCAGCAAACAGAATATAAATTCTTTACGTTGAAATAAATTTCCGCAAAACCCGTTTTTCCGTCGGTGCATGTATATAATTATAAAATCGATAATATATTGATACCAAGTAGAAAAAAATTGCGAGAACCTAAGTACTTATATTTACATACTATATAAAGTACATATATTTTTTACCTCAGTCAGTCGGTGCCCTCTCCTTGGTTTTTGCGCGCGACTCGTTTTGCACACGTTACTGCCCAGTTACGTCATGAAAACTGCCGATCGTCCGCACTGTGTTGCTACGCGGTGATTGGTGCCACATTGCAACGATATCGGGTTATTTGTTGTGGTTGGTTTGAAGCGGTGTATGTGTCGGTTTGACGTGCATAATGAAATGATACTCGGTTTCATTTATCTGCTAAATGCGTTGTTTGGTTCAATTCCGCTACTGCATCGCGCAGAACGCGATAATCACTAGGAAAATGAGTCGTTTGCGGTGTTTTGAGTGCAGTTAAAATGAGTTCCAAAAAAGTACTTAGTGGTTGGTAGTTTTGTTGTTTAATATGTGAAACGATTGAGTTGATAAAGCTGTTTTAAAAGAAATATTCTGTTTACTTACCTACAGGGTGTTGTAAAAAGGTTTGGTAAAACCAATGGAAGTTTTTCTACTCATTAATACTAAAACATAATATTAAGCAGGTCAAATCGTGATTATTTATTAGGTAAAACGTCAAATCACCTTATTTCCCGACGTTTCGGGTAGAGTCTACCCGAGACTACGGCAACTGTAACGCTGCCGAAACGTCGGCAAATGAGGTAATTACATGTTACCTAATAAACAATCGCGATTTAACCCGTTTAATATATAATACAAACTACTTTTATTGTGAGACCAATTCATAAAAATATGGAAAAAATAGGAAGTGCTTCATACATCATATTGATCCTTTCTACTGTATGAAATACCTGATGATCTGCTTCTCATATATTTTTTCTCTTTCATATATTTTTTTATGTGCCCTGTCTATAAACGTCCCACTGCAGGGCACAGGCCTTCTCTCAGAGAGAGAGATAGATATAGCAACCCTTGTACGTCCCCACTGCTGGGGTACGGGTCTCTTCCTGCTTCGTAGGAAGGTTAGGCCATACTTCACCATGGGGGCCAAGTCTGGGTTGGTGGAGGATTATAAGACAGTGGCGGGCCTTACTGTCAGAAGTTATCAAGCCGCCCATGAGACCTCTGACATGGCTTAATGACTGCTATTACATGACAGCCGGCACCAGCGCGCTGGTGCAGGCTGTCATGTTATAAGCCGCTGCAGCGGCTTAACGTGCCTTGCGAAGTACGGAAGCGCTGGAAAAAATGCCACTAGCGATAGTTACGGGACGGTCACTCATCCTGCACCTGACCGAGCCCTGTGTTGCTTAACTCAAGTGATTGATTGCAATCACACGGTTCGACTAGGCCACGAGCCATACTCTATCTCTCTTCTCAGAGAGATAGAGTATGGTCTTAATTACTACTCGTGCCCACTGCGGATCGGCGATTTCAGACCCAGAAGTATTTGAACCTCAGACACTCAGATTTCCTCACGGTGTTTTCCTTCACAGTAATAAAAGAAGTTTTTGTTTTTGAGTAGAAACGACACCCGGTAGTAAACACGAAAATTCTCCTGGAAATATGCAATATCTTCCCCTATGCAGGGGATTCCCCATCTTGACAAAAGCAGACGTTTCGGGACACATTTAAATTTGTGTAACTGACTTTTATGAATATTATTCCCTGGAATACATTCCAACAGAATGTTGTGCAAAAAGTGAATGCACGTGTTTTAACTAACGTAGAACCTGTAAACAGTTTTTTCAGTATCGATATTTTGACCACTTTTTATTAGAAAAAGTTTGATACTCCCGAAAAACGATATCAATCCTTGTATGTCCCCACAGCTGGGGCACAGGTCTCTTCCTGCAGGAAGGTTAGGCCATACTCCACCACGTGGGGCAAGTCCGGGTTGGTGGAGGAATGTAAGACAGTGGCGGGCCTTACTGTCGGTAGTTATCCAGCCGCCCATGACGCCTCTGACGTAGCTTAACGACTGCCATTACATGACAGCTGGCAATAACGGCTTAACGTGCCTTGTAAAGCACGAAAGCGCTCGGAAAAATGCCGTAGTCACGGGTCGGTCACCCATCCTGCACCTGAATGCGCCTATTGACGACCTCTGTTGCGTAGTGCTATCTGCCTACCATGCAAGAGGTCCCGGGTTCGAATCCCGGCTGGAGAAAAAAAAAACCCAGGTCTTGGATGTTTACATGTTTATGACGTCGTTGTTTCCGGTTCCCACGACACAGGGTATCCTAGTGTGGGGTCATAAGCAATGAATGTGCCTGTATGTAAATGTTATGTTATTATTGCTTAACTTGAATGATTCCAATCACTCGGTTCGACTAGGCCACGAGCGCTTCACGAGAATCGGAATACAGCTGCCAAAATTAATCTGCGCTAAGCAAAGTTTGACACGTCCCCCTGTTTTTGTATGTGTACGGTTATATGCGCCCATCTGTGAGGTGCTTTGTGAATTTCTGCGGAAAATGGCTCACTGTTATGTTATGTTTTTCCTCAATTAACTCGGCGAATACTCACTTACTTAGGTTGCGATAACAAAAAGTTATCATCCCCGCCGAAGTTAAATCTGTGTTCGCAAGTCGTGTACACACTGCCGATGTTTTTGTTTCATCATATACTTTAATTCACCACTGAATAAATATGACAGAATCGCAGGCTCTGCTTATTTAAGTCAATGGCCTTAAGATGCCAAGTTTTGAATTGAGAATTTTGCTAAGTAAATAGTTAAATGTAGTGCTGTCTCTTCGAATTTTGCTGACAAAAAGCGTGAGAGAACGTTACTTAAGTATTTACTTGGTAAAATTCTCAATTCAGAATCCAGCCCTTACTGCCGCACTCAGAGACGTCCATTTAAAAACCTATTTAGAGGCTAAAAATTCCACCCATGCCGGGATTCGAACCCGCGACCTCTGGCTATCCGTGCCAGCGCTCTTTCCAACTGAGCTAATGGGCGACTCACCGGCATCAGTGAAATTTCGAACCTCTACAATATTCTCTGTATTACGTACAGGCAGCGACATCTGGCTGAAGTAAATTGCAACACTTGCGACCCCGAGTACCTACTTTGCAGTTAGGTTTTTACATCGGAATGATATCGTTATACCCAGATGATTATATTCTTTTTAATGCACTAACCCGTGCTAAGGACAATTTTAAAAACCTATTTATTTGATTGTCCTTAGCACGGGTTAGTGCATTAAAAAGAATATAAACATCCATTTAAGTTAATGTTTATTGGTATATCATTATCTTTCACTTATTATTATCAATAAAACAGAAAAGGATAACAGCATACTTAATCGGAGACTAACTTTAATTGACGTTTCTGAGTGCGGCGGTCAGTCTATTACAGATATATAACGTAATGCAGAGAGTTTTTTTATGTAGTCTATAAACGTCCCACTGCAGGCCACAGGCTTTCTCCCAGAGACAGATAGAATGGGCTTAATTACCTCATGTGCCACTGAGGTATTTGAACACCCCAGACAATGAGGTTTCCTTATGGAGTTTCCTTCACCGTTAGCGAGTGGTATTGCTACAAAAACTTCACTAATGCACATAGCTTAGAAAACAAAGTCATTGGTTTATGCTTTATATAGAGTTAATCTGTGGTACATGCACGCTTTGGTAATCGAACCTGAGTCTCTCGGTTCCGAGTCCACTGGGCTACCGCCGCTGCATGTATGTGAACATTACATACATATATACATACATACATACATACATACATACATACATACATACATACATACATACATACATACATACATACATACATACATACATACATACATACATACATACATACATACATACATACATACATACATACATACATACATACATACATACATACAAACATACATACATACATACATACATACATACATAACCTCACGCCTGTATCCCAGAGGGGTAGGCAGAGACCAGGGACTGCCACTTGCCACGATCCTGACAGATCACCTTCACTTCATCAACGTTTATAAGTCGTTGCATGCACGCACGCCGGTTCCGGGTACTTTTTGTCTTTCCCTTTGCTAATACATCCCCTATTTGGTCGATGTAAGTCCGTCTGGGACGTCCCTTACCAGCCCTTCCACTCACATTCGCAATATATATTTGTTTCGTCAATCTTTCTTCCTTCATCCTCGCCACATGTCCAAACCAACGCAATGAACGACCAACCAAGTTTGTGAACATTAAGTGTTGTATTTACGTATAAACTTCTGCTTGTTATTATTTTGCACGTCTCAGCACCGTTTTCTTTACTTATCAATCTTCTAAAACTTTTCCAATATCAGCTTAAATTTCGAGTTGTGGTTTTATGTGTATTTTGCAGCTTTTCTATTCTATTACATTCTAGTGAGTACGCTTTGCGCATAGCTGATTATACATAGGCTGCTACTTATGTATGCGGAATCTGGGATTCCAATAATTTTAAACGCAATGTCTGGCCTCCATGGTCAAATTCGTTCTTTTTTTAAATACTGGCGGCTAATATTTTTCTCTTATATACGTTAGTGTTTTGTTTTTGTTGGGTTTAAAATGTCATATCGCTGAAAAAATGAAACTCACTCGTGAAAATATTCGTGCTTTGATTTATTACGATTTTCGACGTGGTTTAACACTTATATTCATAAGATCATCCGCGAAAATTAAATCGGCAGTCTGTGAATGCTCTCTGACTGATCACGACATAGCCATAGCTAGTTTGTGCGTCAGAAACAGCTCAAAAAAACGAGACAGAACTCGACTAAGGATAGATTACTCCTCAGTTGCTGATGAGTTGCGGGACTGCGATTGGTCACAAGTCATAGAACAAATGGATTTGTCGAAAGCGGTTTCTGTGTTTGAAGCGTTTCTTGAAAAAGCGATCACGAAACACAGTTCGTATATTTGTGTAAGCCGAACCCAATTCAATATAAAGCCATGAATCACTCCAGGTCTTATACGTTGTGTAAGTACTAGGGACAAACTACACGCCAACTCCCGCAAGAGGCCTAAAAACCCTACTGCAAAGGCCATCTATATAAGACACAAAAACTTCTGTAATACTTGTTGCACCGTCTTAAAACTGCTCACGAAAGTGGACAGTTAGAAAATAATATGAGGAACCCAAAAAAGCTCTGGCAGTGCATTAAAAATATTGCGCATACCAGTGCAGTGCAAGGAACAGCTGACGAGCTTCTGTGCTTCTCGGCAAATCCGACTGAATCTCTTAATAATACAAACACATACTTTACAACTGTTGGCAAAGAAGTAGCTTCTAAAATTATGGAGAGAGTATCGGAGCAGGAATTAGCAAATACTGTCAAGCCATCGGCCCTTGCTCACTCATTTTTCCTGCTCCCAACTGACAAGAACGAGGTGTTGAAGGCCATCAGAATATTGAAGAATGACTGCGCGCCAGGACCAGACGGGATTACGAACGCCTTAATCAAACACGTTTCATGTCTGTTGCTTGAACCACTCACCCACATATTCAACCTCAGTTTTTCCAGTGGTATCTTTCCTACCTCTTGAAAAACATCATCTGTTTGTCCAATTCACAAAGCGGGGCCTAAAAATCAACCAGGTAATTACCGACCTATATTGCTTAGCGTTTTTTCAAAGCTCTTGGAGAGATTAGTCAGTAATAGGTTTACAAAATACCTACAAGTCAATGGGCTAATATCAAACTAACAGTTTGGTTTTCGACAAAAACTTTCTACTGAGGATGCTGTTAAACTTCTCGTGGATCACGTCTCTAGTAAAATTGATCAAGGACAGAGATGTATAGGCGTATTTCTTGATTTAGCGAAAGCTTTCGACTAAATTGTTTATTTTTTTCTATTCCGCATACATAAGTAGCAGCCATCGTATTGTTGACAACTTTGTTGCGTTTGATGCAAGTTTTACTGGTTTACTTACTTTTGCCAAACTTTAGAGGACTTAGAATTAAATATTAAAGACATTTTACGAAAAATGTCACATGCAATCAACAGAATAACACATCCACAATAGTATCATCAGATCTAATTCTAATTACAGTAGTATTAATAAATTAAAAGAATGTTATTTACTAAAAACACACACACACACACACACAATACAATTAAAATAAAATCGAAATCCGACCCAAAGATTAACATAACGCCATAACCATGGCAGCATTATCGCACTGCACTGCTAGAAAAACCGATATCAGCCCTTGTATGTCCCCACTGCTGGGGCACCGGTCTCTTCCTATACGCAGGAAGGTTAGGCCAAACTTCACCACGGGGCCAAGTCCGGTAAGACAGTGGCGAGCGTTGCTGTCAGAAGTTAGCAAGCCACCCATAAGGCCTCTGACATGGCTTAACGACTGCCATTACATGACAGCCGGCACCAACGGACTAACGTGCCTTACGACGGAAGCGCTGGGAAAAAATGCCACTAGCGGTAGTCACGGGACGTTCACCCATCCTGCACCTGACCGCGCCTGTTGTTACTTAACTAAAGTGATTGATTCCAATCACACGGTTCGGCTGGGCCATGAGCGCTTTAATGTATTTATATATTTGTAATTTAATTTTAGTTATATAGTATTTAATTTCTGCTGTCAATTAAGCATTTTCAATTCAATTTTGTAATTTTATCAGTTACGTATTAATCTATTACTATTATATTATTATGCATGCACACTGTGAAAACGTAGAGGTAATATTTGACTGCCATTTACTATCTCCTTCATATATTGACGTGTATGGAATGTACCAAAAGATGTAATAAATACAATACGAAGTATTGTAGTCCGAGAGCTCTTTGCGTCAAATATGCTCTAAAGCTGTCCAAGCCACATTATATTAAGGTAAAGTCAATGGATTTATGGGCTAGTTTTGTTTGACACACATCTTTTTCCTACATCACCTGGAGTGATTTTACGATGTTTTTTTTATGATAGACAACGACAAAACTCCACGGCCTACTTAAACACGGATTCATCGTGTGTCATTGTACCATAATAAAATTTCTAAAATTACGTAACCCTGATGTAAGATTAAGGTCAATGTTAAGCACCGTATGGTGCCCTACTTATCTGTTTTAATAATAGGTTACTATTTTATTTATAAATCCGAGTTTATTCAATAATATTTACAAGACAACTAATACTAGAACAGAGTACTTGCAGAGAACTAAATTTTAAAAAACTACCATAAGTAAAAAAGACAATGTAAAAATGTAAAATTTTTTTTAACATATTTTAAACTTTCGCGACTTGTACACATAGAATATTTTCGTAGCTTAATCGCGTAGTAATTTATTGCTATTTTAATTCTAGCAATAAATTACTACGCGATTAAGCCCCGAAAATATTCTAACAAAACATTTTTCTTTTGAGCTATTTAACTTTCACTAAGGGTTTTAAGAGAAAATAAGAATATATTGTTAAACTAGTCAAGTTAACTTAACAAAAAAAATAGTGAAGGATTCTAAGGCCTAAATCACGATCGGAGGGAGTGATTCAAGTGTCAGAATCCTCCTCTTAGGAGTTATTCATAGCTTTCGGTATAAAGCCCTTTTATCCAAGAGTTGCTTAAACTATAATTGAGAGAGAAAGAAAGATTCCAGTGAAAATATTCATTTAATGAAGAAAAAAACGAAGGTGAAACTAATTAAAACGCCCGATAAAATAAGAATAATTACAAAAATTAAGGCCCATTTTACTTTACTATTATTAGTTTGCACATCTTGTTTACTAATGACAACAAAGAACACCAAACAGATTTTATTCGTCGATCAACGACATCTCGAGAAGTTTTTTGCTTAAGGAGTTTGTGTATCAAGTATTCTTCGCGCAAGGAGTTTGGTTTAAGTACCTTTTGCGTAAGGAGGTGGTAGAGCATTGAGGAAGAGGTCAAATATATTGGTGTATTCTAAATTCAAACTCTAAAATAGTAATTAAAAGTTCTTTTTAGTCACTCTTTTCAGTGAAGCTTTTAGAATATACCTCGGCTACTAAATCAAAAACATATTATATTGCAATAAGGTATGGTTTATTTTGTATTGTTATTTATAACTTAGATAACTTTTTAAAATAGTGAAGAAAAGTATTATACAGAGCAGGAGTATTACACTCGTATGATTTCGGCGAAAACCAAAGCCTACTCTAAAGTCCAAGGTATATTAAAATCCTGTACGTTATGATTGCTACGAGCTTACGGCAGTCACTGTGTAACCATAATCATTGTACAATTATTTTTTGGCAATAAACTTATTTTTTTTTTTACGTAGCGCTACTCGATGCTACGTCACCGTAGTAAGACTACACAGGTCAATAATCAAAGATTTAACGATTCTAGGGGAAAACACATGTTAAAAGGATTTATAACATAATTAAAAAAAAAGAGATTACCAATATTTTCAAAAAAATAAAAGATTATAATACTGCTATCAGCCATTTTGACTGAAACACCCATCAGACCGCGTGACGTCACGCTTAGGTTCGTTATCTTTATCAACCCTTGTATGTCCCCACTGCTGGAGCACCGGTCTCTTCCTACATCGCACGAAGGTTAGGCCATACTCCACCACGGGGGCCAAGTCCGGGTTGGTGGAGGATTGTAAGACACTGGCGAGCCTTACTGTCAGATGTTATCAAGCCGCCCATAAGGCCTCTGGCATGGCTTAACGACTGCCATTCCACGACAGCCGGCACTAACGGCCTAACGTGCCTTGCAAAGCACGGAAGCGCTCGGAAAAATGTCATTGGTGGTAGGTCACGGGACGGTCACCCATCTCGTACCTGACCGCGCCTATTGTTGCGTAACTCAAGTGATTGTTTCCAATCACTCGGTTCGCCTAGGCCACGCATTTTTAGGTTAACATTGGTAAACTTTGTTGTGACTACTAGTGATTACGATATCTGTTTACCTGGGCATGAGGTCAGATTCGAGGCCATGACACTGCGAGCTGTTTTCTCACACATTTAAAATATACGTAATACAGAGAATAGTGTAAAGAGGTTCGAAATTTCACTGATGCCGGTGAGTCGCCCATTAGCTCAGTTGGATAGAGCGCTGGTACGGATAGCCAGAGGTCGCGGGTTCGAATCCCGGCGTGGGTGGAATTTTTAGCCTCTAAATAGGTTTTTAAAATCGTCCTTAGCACGGGTTAGTGCAATTTAAAATAATTTTAGAAAAATGTAGTCAGTTTAAAAATGTTAGTTTATTACTGAAATATAGGTATTTTGTAAATAATAAATTTATCTTCACACTTTCCCATCTTTCGTCATGCCCATTATGTTGCTACGATCTTGCGTAGCGCTACGCGATGCTACGTCACCGTAGTAAGACTACACAGTTCTATAATTCCTACCCTGGTAACCGTTCATATCGAATCGCTAGTCCCGAAGTGATTTTACACAATCACAAAGGTTAAGCCACATAGTTTGCGTTCAGTGTATGAATAGCGTCAATAACTAACGCTAGTGGCATTTTTCCGAGCGGTTTGAAAACTTCTGACAGTAAGATCAGCTACTAGTCTAGCAAGCCTCCACCAATCCGGACTTGGCCCCCGTGGTGGAGTATGGCCTATACCTTCCTTGGGGAAGAGACCCGTGCCCCTTGGTGGGGACATAATGGGTAGATGATTAATAAAATTCGAAAAAATAAGTACTGTTTGATTGATTATGGTTCCACCAAACTCAATATTTTTTTTACTTGATTACTCATTTTGGGCGACATAATTTTACAGAGCGATACGTCCTATTATTGAATTTAAACTGACTATCACAGTTTCCGTCGTGGTTACTAGATGTTGTAAATTACAAATACAAAAACACTGACCATTACTTTTTAATGTCTTTTTTATTTTCAATGAAGAGTTGGAATCTAGTCAATTATGGTTCTTCCTGATCTCCAAAAAACGATCCATTTCTTTAAAGCCCTTCAAATATTGCCAACGATTTCATTATTAGTATTGCACATAGATTAACATAATACAATGGAAACGTGGCGGACTACCAGTCGACCAGAAGTGGCGCAAGATAAACGGATAACAACAATTTTCCAAACCTATTTAGAGGCTAAAAATTTCACCCATGCCGGGATTCGAACCCGCAACCTCTGGCTATCCGTGCCAGCGCTCTACCGATTGAGCCAATGGTCGACTCACGGCATCAGTGAAATTTCGAACCTCTTTACACTATTCTCTGTATTACGTACAGGTTGCGGGTTCGAATCCCGGCATGGGTGAAATTTTTTGCCTCTAAATAGGTTTTTAAATTTGTTCCTTAGCACGGGTTAGTGCATTAAAAATAAAAATAGTGTAACAATTTTCCATTCAATGCAAAATTTTCTGTGACACCATGTGTAAATAACAGTTAAGTTAACAACACTTTAAACGCAACACGACAACTAGAGGAAACTACATAGTATGCATATGTGTGTTTGTTACAATACAAGAGGTAACAATATTAATTCACTCACATCATTAAATTGTTGTGCGGTTTTCCAGTCACGTGTCCCCTGTGCATAGTTCAGACGGGATTGGCTGCTTCTGCATATTTTACCGCTAGCAAGCAGTAAGCAGTAGCAAGAAGTACCCGTGGCCTAGTAGAACCTACTCATCATCATCATCATCAACCCATTATGTTCCCACCGAGGGGCACGGGTCTCTTCCCTAAGGAAGGGATAGGCCATACTCCACCACGGGGGCCAAGTCCGGAGTGGTGGAGGCTTGCAAGACTAGTGGCTGGTCTTACTGTCAGAAGTTTTCAAGCTGCCCTAAGGCTTGGCTTAACGACTGCCATCTATCGACGGCAGCCAGCACCAACTGCTTAACGTGCCTTGCGAAGCACGGAACCGCTCGAAAAAATGTCACTAGCGTTAGACGGTCACCCATCCATTCACTGAACGCGCCCTACGTCGTTTATTTATTGATAATCTAACTCGACTTCGAAGCGCGCAGTCCTGCGCGACAAAATACGACGGTGTGTGCACAATTAGAGGCGCTCGCTCACGAAGAGTTTCTAATTAAAACACCGAAGAAGAGCGCGAACGAACTTTTAATGAAATTTATCAAACTGCGTAATATGAGGCGTGTTGTTCATCAAGGCGGGAACTTATTAATGCCCTCGGGGTACTTTTGTTTGCACTGTTATTAGGATTGTTGGCTGTCTAGGCTGTGCCTATATTCGCGGCCTAATTAATAAGTAACCTACATTGATAGCCTCGATTTGGGTGCTTGCCATGTTTGTATTGTCCTAGTCTCTTTGTCAGAGCGGGCGTGTCTTAGTTTGAGATTGAGATTTATTGATGTAGGTGCTTCGGAGTGGTAACTAACCACCAATGAAAAAGAATCATAACTAGTGTTCTAATACGTTTTTATTTAAAAGTGAACATGAGAAATCTTAACAACTGTGACAACTATTTTTAGATTCTACAGTCTAGAACCTACATAAATTTGTTTGCTGGTTGTAGTTTTTCTGGGATTCCGTAGTCAACAACACTTATAGTATCGCCGTGTCCTTCCGTCGGGCCTTTTGTCTATCTGCAGCTTAGAACAGACATGACAACTACTGGAAAACTGAACTTGATACACGCATATACATATAAATCACGTCAGTTAAATAGAAGGATACATTCACATTTTTTTGCGTGAACACATGTAAATTGTTAAGTTATAATTACAAGTATCCACTCAAAAAACTCGTCACCGGAATCTATACAAGTGTGTTTTTACGTAACCTAGGTACGTCCCACTACAGGGCACAGGCCTTCTTTCAGAGAGTATGGGCTCGGTTACCACGCGTGCCCACCCCGAATTGGCAATTTCAAGCGTTGAGGTATGACCACTTCAGACACTCAGGTTTCCTTCACCGTTAGCGAGTGGTATTGCTACTAATACTTCACAAATGTACGCAAATTAGAAAACAAAGCCATTGGTACCAACGCTTTGTATGTCCCCACTGCTGGGGCTCGGGTTGCATGGCAGAATTCTAACTCACGAACGCCCAGATGTGAGGCCAGCGTACCTAACCGTTTTGACGCAAGGTCGTGTTTTCCAAAGGTCCCGTTTTCAAAAGGCCCCGCTCTCAAAAGGTCCCTTCCTCAAAAGATCCCATACTCAATAGGTTCCGTTTGCAAAACGTCCCTATTAATTAAAAATCACCACCGATGTCTTCTTCTTCTTCTTCAGGCTATATTAGTCCACTGCTGGACATAGCCCGCCCCTAATGAGCGCCATAGCGCAAGGTTATGCCATCATTGGGGGGTAATGCCCATAATCCCCACGCTGGGCATGCGGGTTGGGGATCGCAGTTTGGTGGAATTGTACTGCAGGGGGCGCTGCTGCCAGCTGAGTGGTGTCGGCCTAGAGAATAGCACCAACCCAAATTCTTCCCGCGGGTATCGTAAAAGGCGAATAAGGGACACAAACCGGGGGGTTGGCAGCAGCGCCCCCTGCAGTACAATTCCACCAAACTGCGATCCCCAACCACCGATGTAAGCTTCGATAATTGAAAAGATATTATTAAAGGTCATTTCTGCACTTATAGGTTCACACATGACCTTTTCGATCGTTGGGTCAACTTGTTTCCTTTTTTATTTTACTTTCCTAATAAATCACGTGTTTCATCCATCCAAAATATGTGAAGAGTTTCCTTCAAGTATGTATTTTTAGCGGAGTGAGGAAAAACTTAACTTGTTTTTTGCCAACCTTTAGTCAAACATCTCTACTCTACTGGTCAAGAACGTTTTAATGCTTCCTGCTTGAGAAGGCTTGAAAACATAAATGTTACGAAAATGGCTACACTCCTACATTGGTCAATGATTTACTGTAAGTTGAGGCATTCAAATCAAATCCAATCAAAAAGGTATTATTTGAGGTAACATAGAAACTGCAACTGGGCCGTTACAAGTTAAACTAAGTGTCCATTTTAAAATCTAGATCATTTTAGAAAAATAAAAATGGATAACAAAACTCCAAAGTTAGTCTTTTCAAAGTCTTTAAGAGTTTACACAATAATTATAAAGTATAAGACAATGACAATAGAAAAACTAAATATTTTTTTTGTTATTGCAGCCCTTTTGGCATTTTTTGAACCGCGCTTCAGGCAAGATTAATATTCTTGCTTGATTAAGTGCCTTGCGAAGTACGGAACCGCTCGCGAAAATGCCACTAGCGTTAGTCATAAACGGTCACCCATCCATGCACTGTACGCGCCCCGTGTTGCTTAACATTTGTAATCGTTTAAGAGCACTCAGACAGCCGGGACTACGAGCGATTCATTCTGCGAGTCTTAGGAATTGTGCATTGTGAAAATAACCCCGCACGTGTTGTGTTAAGTTCTACGTAAATGCAATTCACCTCTCTGATGGGAACGCCTAACTTCTAGAGCGTTCAGAAGTTGTATACAAACTTCACCTCATTGTTACACAACACACACACACAGAAACGTACACATGTTCATGTACGTGTTGATGATTAGATCTTAATAACGTTACAGAGATCGTAAATCTCAATTAAGGCTAAACAAGTTCGTAAAAATCTCGAAAGCGTAAATTGGGAGAAGCACGACATCGTTAGAATTACGGCTCAGTATACAGCGTGCTGTTAAAGGTAACTGCCGTATTTCATACAACTACAAATTCTTGGTTTACTATGACAATGTGATTGATATACATTGCATAATTATGCAAATGATATTGCTGTATCCACATTATTATATTCTTTTTTTTATGCAATAACCCGTGCTAAGGACAATTTTAACAACCCTTTTAGAGGCTAAAAATTCCACCCATGCCGGGACTCGAACCTAACCATACCAGCGCTCTCCCAACTGAGCTAATGGGCAAGTACCGGCACCAGCGTTCAGTTGGGAAACTGATCCAATAGGCGACTCACGGGGCATTGCGCAATGGGTGGGCGGCATCAGTGAGGTTTTTAAAATCGTCCTTAGCACGGGTCAGTGCATTAAAAAAAAGATATAATCATGTGTGTACAGCTATATCATTCCGATGTAAGACCTAACTGCTAAGTAGGTGCTCGGGGCTGCAAGTGATGCAAATTGATTCAGCCAGATGTTGCTGCCTGTACGTAATACAGAGAGTGTTGTAAAGAGGTTCGAAATTTCACTGATGCCGGTGAGTCGCCCATTGGCTCAGTTGGGAGAGCGCTGACACGGTTAGTCAGAGGTCGCGGGTTCAAGTCTCGGCATGTGTGGAATTTTTAGCCTCTAAATAGATTTTTAAAATAGCCAATCAACTCTCAGATTATCAAGTAGGAATCCGCAACGGAGTGTACATCAAAGCATAGTTGAGCTCTAAATTGTAGCTTTATGAAACGCAGCGTAGTGAAATTTAAGAGGGTTCCAGTGAAATTTCGAACCTCTTTACACTATTCTCTGTATTACGTACAGGCAGCGACATCTGGCTGAAGTAGAATGCATCACTTACAGCCCCGACTTTGCAGTTAGGTTTTTACATCGGACCGATATCGCTGAACCCACATGATTTTACTATTTTTATTTTTAATGTACTAACCCGTTCTGAGGACAATTTTAAAAACATATTTAGAGGCTAAAATTTATTTATTATTAGATTAGATTAGAACTCTTTATTGTACACACTAGAAAACAAAATACATAAAAAGGCTTACATATCTAACTATTGCCGTATACAATTGGCGGTCTTATCGCTAAAAGCGATCTCGTATTATTATTATTATTATTATTATTTTTTTATTATAATTTTTAGCCTCTAAATAGGTTTTTAAATTTGACAAAACTTTTTTCATAAAATTTGCGAACAATTAGCACCGACGTCCCGTCTATCAGAACAATGTACTGCGGACCCACGGCACGCACACCTCACTCTGGCTGGCGGCTAATGGTTTTCCTACATTTGAAAGTGCCTTGAAAAACATACTAGCTAGAGTATTCGTTAAGGAACGTCCATTTTGCCATGACTTTCAAGCCACTAGAAATTCATGGTGTATAACAATAACACATATGTTTTATTTGCAGCGTTCACTAAATTTCAATTTCTGCGGTATTATGTACACTTAAGTGTTTTAAAGTGATTGAATAATTCAATCCCGGAACCTGCGTGCGTGCATGCAATGACTTATGAACGTTGATGAAGCGAGGGTGATCTGTCAGTATCGTGGCAAGTGGCAGTCCCTGGTCTCTGCCTACCTCTCTGGGATACAAGCGTGTGGTTATGTATATATGTATGTTTGAATAATTTAACTCCTAAATCACGACAAAAATCAGTTGTAAATTTGAGATTTGAGCTGATGTACATTTTTCTGGGTTTATAAGCTAGGCCAGATACTAAAATTACATAGATAAATCATACACGTATAGAAAGAGAAGCCATAGAAATCTAATTTCTAGTCACAACACAAAGAAAGCATAAATTAAATAATAATAATAATAATATTGGCCTTTTTGCATCTACTTAATGAGATGATTTATACAGCGTCCAGTGGTATCTTCACTCACACTAGATGGGTGAAGGGACCACTTCGACGCTGTAGTGCCTGGGACATGGTTTTATAGATGGTGTAGGCTTGCCCAGCACCTATACCACCCTGACAGCTTAGTCGGCCTAGCCCACAGGGAAGACTAGTCAATACGTGCGGAGCCAACCTAGCCGCGGGTTTCCTCACGATGTTTTCCTTCACCGTTAGCGTGTGGTATTGCGACTACAAATTCGCAAATGTACGTAACTTTGAAATTAAACAAAGTCATTGGTACATGCCCGCACTCGGGATCGAAATTAAATAATAGCATACATGAAAAGCGTAAGTATGAAACAGTCAATAGCTCTTTTGCCAAATTCCAAACCAGTATCACCATAGAAGGAAACCTGTGAAGCATTATGAGATGTGATAAGATAAGAATATTATTTATTTTATATATTCTTTTTGTTGCACTAACCCGTGCTTTTAAAAACCTATTTAGAGGCTAAAAATTCCATCCATGCCGGGACTCGAGCCTGCGACCTGTAGCTAACCGTGCCAGCGCTATTTTTTTCGTTTTTTCAGTATTCAATAAAGAATTTTAAAAACTGGCTAACCGTGCCGACCCAACTCAGTCTCCCAACTGAGCTAATGGGCAAGTACCGGCATCAGTGAAATAACATAACATAACATAACACAACACAACACAACACAACACAACACAACACAACACAACACAACACAACACAACACAACACAACACAACACAACACAACACAACACAACATAACATAACATTTACATACAGACACATACATTGCTTCTGGCCCCACACTAGGATTCCCTGTGTCGTGGGAACCAGAAACAACGACATCACAAACATGTAAACATCCAAGACCTAGACTTTTTTTTTGTTTCCAGCCGGGATTCGAACGCGGGACCTCTTGCATGGTAGGCAGACGCGCTACCGCTACGCCACAAAGGTCGTCATTTCAAACCTCTTTACAATACTCTCTGTATTACTTACAGGCAACGACATCTGGCTGAAATAGTTTGCATCACTTGCAGCCCCGAGTACCTAATTTGCAGTTAGGTTTTACATCGGAATGATATCGCTGTACCCACATGATTAAATTTTTTTTGCCGATTAGCTCAGTGGGAGACTGGGTTGGGTCGGCACGGTTAGCCAGTTTTTAAAATTCTTTATTGAATACTAAAAAACGAAAAACACAATACAATTATAAATTGAAAATATGTGATGTGTTAACATTGTGGAAAAACCTCAGCGTTGGAGGTGATCACATAGCTTAGCGCTTGAAATTTCCAATGCGCGTGTTAATAAAGTCTATCTACTTTATCTTGAGAGAAGGCCTGCGCCCTGCAGTGGAATGTATATCGTCTACTTAAAAAAGACGTATTCCTTGATAAGGACAATGACCCTTCTGAGGTTTCATCGTTCCTTTCTGAAACACGCTGTATACAAAATTAATAATTTTGATCTGTCATGGGAAACGCTCGTGGCCTAGCGGAACCGAGTGATTGGAATCAATCACTTGAGTTAAGCAACAACAGGCGCGATCAGGTGCAGGATGGGTGACTGTCCCGTGACTACCGCTAGTGGCATTTTTCCGAGCGCTTCCGTGCTTCGCAAGGCACGTTAAGCCGTTGGTGCCGGCTGTCATGTAATGGCAGCCGTTAAGCCATGTCAGAGGCCTTATGGGCGGCTTGATAACTTCTGACAGTAAGGCCTGCCACTGTCTGACAATCTTCCCCGGACTTGGCCCCCGTGGTGGAGTATGACCTGAACATCCTGCGATGCAGGAAGAGACCCGTGCCCTAGCACTGGGGACATACATGGGTTGATATCGATGGGAATACGAGCACCATTACATATAGCATGGAAATAAGTTTCTACGGATTAGTAAATATTTTCTATAATAATACTAGTTCAGTTCCTGTGTAATTTGAATTAGAGCGTTTTAAAAATATTACAGACTCGGATGAGTATGCATAGATAGGCCAAATACCTTTAGAAATACCTCCCTTTTGACTCTGACGCAGTAGGGTAAAAATTTAGATAGCGATACAGTTCCGCTGTCGTTCTGTTCTATTTTAGTAAACGGTAAAAATACGCGTTGTATAATTTTAATGTCTATCAAATAACAGAGGCGATTTTTATCGTGGAATCTCATTATTTCCATTCGCCAGAGGAAATTGGAAGTGTCGGTAACGGCCAAATTATTCACGTTAAACGTATATCATTTCTGTGCTAATAAGGTAGTAAATTATGTTTTGTTCGTTGTGTTTTTTGTTCTATTTGTTTTGGTTAGTTGATTTGTACTGGCGTAAAAATGAAGGACTTAAGGGTTTATATTAATATTGTTTTTTTTTTTACGTAGCCTCTATGTTTGTGTCCCACTGCTGGGCAAAGGCCTCCCCCAATTCAGTCAAGAGTTTTCTGTTCCGGGCCACCTCAGACCACTCCGGCAGATGGTGGTCGAGATCATCTCTCCACCGTCTTCTAGGCCCGCCTCGTTTTCGATGTCCGTCGTGTGGCACCCACTCGGTGGCGCGTTTCGCCCAACTATTCGGGTGCATTCGACTGACATGGCCAGCCCAGCTCCACTTCAGTTTCGCCGTCTGGACACCCACGTCGATTATTGGGGTCCTTGCGCGTAGTGTCGTACTTCGGACGCGGTCTACCCTCCTCAGGCCCAAAATACTGCGCTCCATCGCTCTTTGACAAACCTTAAGCCTGGACTTTTGTAGTTTGGTCAGCGACCAAGTCTGGGACCCAAAGGTGAGAACGGGCAGGACACACACATCGACGAGTTTCCGCTTTAAGGAAAGTGGAAGGTTGGTCTTCATGAGATCTTTCATGGACCCACTTCCAGGCGTTATCGATACGGCGATCGATTTCTTTGCCTTGCCTGTTTTTGAAGCTCAGTAACTGGCCCAAGTAAATGTACTTGTCGATATATAATGTATCTCCCGTCCGTCCACTTCAATATTTCGTTTGCGACTGTTCATGACTTGCGTTTTGAATCTGTTCATAGATGGTCCAACCTTAAGGCTTGGTTTATTAACCTTAATTAATGAATTATTTATTGATTAAATTTCTTACAACTATTATTACAGGACAAGCCTAATGCGAAAGATGCGCTACAATATCGATTATAAATTGTATCGAGATGTACTATTTTAATACAACGAATTACGAAGTCTAGCGTAATTCTGTTTTCTGGCGCCGCCGTGGACTAATCACATCATTTTTTTTTTTATGTAGCCTCGATTGTGTCCCACTGCTGGGCAAAGGCCTTCCCTTTTGTCTTCCAGGAAGTGGCCATGAACAGGGAGGAATGGAAGACAATCACATCATTATCACACTAATATTATTAAGGCGAAAGTTTGTGAGTGTGTATGTTTGTTACTTCTTCACGTCGAAACGGCTGGAGCGATATTAATAAAATTTGGTATGGAGTTAGCTAACACCCACCATTAACACATAGGCTACGTTTTACTGCGGGAAAATCTTATTCATCTATAATCCGTGGGTAACAGCTAGTGACAAATTTAAACCCATTCTTTTAAATCACAGAAATATTTTGAGCCGAACGGCAGCGACTGAAATTGTCAGAGAAAACTTTATGTTTAAAAAAAATGTACTTTTGACAAATATAGTCTAGCGGCTAAACTGTGCGTGTCAATGTATAATTTCAATAAAAAATACGATCCTTAATTAAAAACTCACAGATTTTTAAGAATTAAAATGTGTCAAAATGTGTGTGCGAGAGAAATGTTAGAAGCAACAGCAGTCTTTATTAGCCGAAGTTCAGAGAGTTTGTAAACTTGACAAAACTTTAAACTAGGTATGTACGAAATTAAGATTGGAATTAATAAAAACGCTCTTATCTTGATCTTGAATTCTTGATTTGGCTGTTTTGTTGAAAACAGCATATGATTGACAGTGCATTTAAAGCAGCTAATATTTAAAAGCGATGTCAAGATAGTTTTATTAATACGGATCTAAGATTGTGACCTATTTCAACCACGCCGCCGGCCGGTCCAAAATGGCGCCCAAATCACTTTTTACGTACAGCCATGTTCTTCTTTTAGAAATCCATGCATACAAATCAATATCTTCATGAATAAAAATTCCTGCTCCACTTGTTTCCGTCAGATAAAATCATGCCGGCTTACAGGACCAATTTTATTTGGCTCTCAAATTCTGCTGTATACAGCGCGACTAAATGTCCATTAAGGGCTAAGACACGAACTTACCAGCTAAAGTAGAATAGTAAAGAAAGAGTTTATTCCAGAGATAAAACACACATAAAACAACAGCTAAATTACTTCTGTAGTGCGTAAGCAAGAAATCAAGAAAACAATATTTCTTGATTTAAAATTAAACCTTATTACTTCGATATCAGCCCTATGTGTGCCCTCACTCCTAGGGCACGGGTCTCGTCCTGTATCGCAAGAAGGTTAGGTCATACTCCACCACGGGGGCCAAGTCCAGGTTGGTAGAGGATTGCAAGACATGAAGATGGCGGGCCTTAGTATCAGATGTTATCAAGCCGCCCATGAGGCCTCTGACGTGGCTTACCGACTGACATTACATGATAGCCGGCACCATTGCTTAACGTCCTTGCGGAGTATGGAACCGCTCGGAAGAATGCCTTTAGCGTTAGTCATAGACGGTCACGCTCGTGGCCTAGGCGAACCAAGTGAGTGGTATCAATCAGTTGAGTTAAGCAACAACAGGTGCGGTCAGGTGCAGGATGGGTGACCGTCCCGTGACTACCGCCAGTGGCATTTTTCTTGTGGCAGTGGCTTCGCAAGGCCCACTAAGTCGTCGGTGCCGGCTGTCATGTAATGGCAGTCGTTAAGCCACGTCAGAGGCCCTGTGGGCGGCTTGATAACTTATGACAGTAAGGCCCGCCACTGCCTTACAATCCTCCACCAACCCGGACTTGGCCCCCGTGGTGGAGTATGGGCTAACCTTCCTGCGATGCAGGAAGAGACCCGTGCCCCAGCAGTGCGGACATACAAGGGTTGCTAACGATAGATGGTCACCCATCTATGCGTTGAATGCGCCCTATGTTGTCATTACATGTCAGACAATAATTAATTACTTACTAAGCATAAACGAAACTTCGCGAAACTAATATTCTTACACAAATATTACTTTAAAGTTCTCGAGCCCACATACCGACTCACGTTACGCAGGCACTCAAAGCCGTCGATATTTTGGCACCGTTTCCAATATCGGGGGTACGAGCAATTTCTGATTTTCAATATAGCACCTGGAGTGGTCCGCGCAATACGTCTCGAGCGAGATCTAAGTATTAGTGAAGCACTCAACTCTAAAGCTCCTTTTATGAGGTGGCTTACTGCCGCCCGCGGGTTTGCTCGTTTAGTCGCGGGCTCTCCATTTATAGATAAAGAACATTGAACACTGATTAACTGTAAGCCGAGGCATTGGAAAGAAGAAGATCGGGCTCAGTGGCGACTTTTTCAAGATGCGCCAATGTGTAGCACAGCTGACAGCAGCCTGACACAGCATTGTATGTCCCCACTGCTGGGGCACTAGTCTCTTCCTGCACCGCAGGAACTTTGGGCCATATTCCACTACGGGCTCACGTCCTGATTGGTGGAGGTTGTAAGACAGTGGCGGGCCTTGCTGTCAGAAGTTACTAAACCGCCCAAAAGGCCTCTGACATGGCTTAACAGTTGCCATTCCATGACAGCCGGCTCCAACAGCTTAACGTGAATGAATGACTGAAAAATATTATTTACAAAGGCGAGCTTAATACTAGGTAGTACTTTCTTCCAGCTAACTCACGTTATTGCAGAGTTAACGCGCCTTGCGAAGCACGGAAGCGCTCGAAAAAAAATCCACTAGCGGTTGTCACGGGACGGTCACCCATCTGCACCTCACGGCGCCTGTTGTTGTTTAATTCAAGTGATTGATTTCAATCACACGGTTCGACTATGCCACGAGCGCTTTTAAAATCTCCCGGTAAAAACACATTAAAAGAGAATTTAAAACATCATATTATTTTATTCGAAAATCTACTCGCAATTTTGTTAGTAGCTCTGACACTTCGGTTCAAGTGTTCTCTTCCTTCATGTAGAGTTCCAATTAAAATGGCAGACAGACAAATGTTCAATTTTATCGCTAGTCAATACGTTGAAAAGTTTCTAGAGAGAAATGGCTGTCTTGCACCGGGTTTTTAAGGCTCTAGAGGATCGTTCCTGTTGGCTTTACAAACACGGCGTGCGAGCATATTTATTTACTTACGGTCTTATTTATAAAAGGGTTTACGAGTATATATAATATTGGGTAGAACTGTAGAGGCCTATCATCATCATCAACCCATTATGTCCCCACCGAGGGGCACGGGTCTCTTTCCTTGTAATGTTGTATAACTTTTATAAATAACAAAAACTGGAACGACTTCAACTGTTGCTTTATTTGTAGGTAGGTACTGTTATTTTATAATAAAACAGAAAAACTGTAAAAGGAGAATAGTCAGATCTAGTCAACGTGTGTTGTGGTAATGATGAAAAATGAGGGAAATTTCGAAATGTGTGACATAATTTAAACATTCGAAAATGATAGATAGAAAAAGAAATATAAAGAATGGTGTAAAGAGGTTTGCACCGTTACACCATGAGGAGGGTATAGGCCATACTCCACCACGGGGGCCAAGTCCGGATTGGTGGAGGCTTGCAAGACTAGTGCCTGGTTTTACTGTCATAAGTTTTCAAGCCTATACTATTAGCCTACTAGCAGATTGTGGATAATAGTAAAATGCTAGAGATGTTGCTTGGTTCATATATTTTCTGCAAGTGTCACATATAATAACATATCAACAATGGGAACCTAGCGATAATAAAATCGGTGTCAGTCATGTATCGGGATAGGATTATGGCCAATACATGTACATATAGCACCTCTAATATTATATTCCTTAAAACACTTCTTTTCCTTTGCATGTAGCCTATGGGTGTACATGCAGGGCACAGGTTTTCCCAGAAAGAGAGTATGGGCTTAAATACCACGCGTGCCCACTGCGGATTAGCAATTTCAAGTGCTGGGTTATTTGAATACCTACCTCAAATACTCAGGTTTCCTCACGATATTTTCCTTCACGGTAAGACAGTGGTATTGCTACCATAACTTCACAAATGTACGTAACTTAGAAAACAAAGTCATTGGTACATAGCCGCACTGGGAATCGAACCTGGGCCTCGCGTTTCAGAGTCCATCGTTCTACCCACCGGGCTACCGCAGCTCTGTATTTGGGATAAATCAGCAAAATAAATCTGTACAAAAATATCAGTTTGTTCACAGTTCCCTGTTACCTTCTTTTTGTAAGCGGGCACTTTGTATTCCACGTACAGATGGTATCGCAGTACATTCAGATCTTTTTACTGGCATCGTAAAGCCTCAAGATGGGTTGACTCTCCATCTGGCCCATAAGTTTCCTCCACGGTCATTTCAGTCAGTATGTAACGATGCAAACCTCTTTACACATTTTTTTTTATTTCTTGAATTGTGTCTATCATATTCTAAATTTAAAATTCGTCACTCATTTTTGAGATTTCCCTCATTTTTAGCATTACTAGTGGTTATACTCTTTTAGCATTACTACTTCACATCTCCACTAGACCTTTTTTTCCCTCTTTTTCCAGATCTAAATCTTCATTTGCCTGCTTTTTCTGTTTTTATCCAGTTTTCTATTTATATTAAAAAATAAAATAAACAAACACATTTAAACAAAGCACAAAGTTGAAGTCGTTCCAGTTTTATCACTTATAAAAAGCTTTACAATATAACAAGAATATTGCGTTTTTTTATTGACAACACAATTAGTTCTAACGGGGTTATGTAGATGGCGTTCTTTGAGAAAAATCTTATTGATTTATCATAATTATATTCGATCGATCGATCGACCCACGTATGTCCCCACTGCTGGGGCACGGGTGTCTTCCTGCATCGCTGGAAGGCTAGGCCATACTCCACCACGGGGGCCAAGTCCGGGTTGGTGGAGGATTGTAAGACAGTGGTGGGCCTTACTGTCAGAAGTTATCAAGCCGCCCAAAAGGCCTGAGTCTTGGCTTAGTGAATTAACGTGCCTTGCAGAGCACAATTATAATATTATATTATTAATAATTATATTATTATACTATTTTTATTTTAATGCACTAACCCGTGCTAAGGAACAAATTTAAAAACCTATTTAGAGGCTAAAAAATTCACCCATGCCGGGATTCGAACCCGCAACCTCTGGCTATCCGTGCCAGCGCTCTACCAATTGAGCCAATGGGCGACTCACGGCATCAGTGAAATTTCGAACCTCTTTACACTATTCTCTGTATTACGTACAGGCAGCGACATCTGACTTAAGCAAATTGTATTTCTTACAGCCCCGACTATCTACTTTGCTTTGACTAGGTTTAACATCGGAACGATATCACTGTACCCACATGATTATACAATTTTTATTTTAATGCACTAACCCGTGCTAAGGAACAAATTTAAAAACATATTTAGTCGGGGCTGTAAGTAATGCAATTTGCTTAAGTCAGATGTCGCTGCCTGTACGTAATACAGAGAATAGTGTAAAGCCCGTGAAACTCAAATTTTTTTGCAAGAAAAAGTTCCGAGCTTCATCTCTTCGCAACAATGGCCACCATATTCACCGGACTTACACCCAATGGATTTTTCCATATGGTCAATTCTAGAGGACAAAGTGTTAGCAAAAAAATATGAGACAGTCGACGCCTTAAAGATTGCTCTTCGCCGAGACCACATTCGTGCAGCGTGTGAAGCCTTCTCGGACAAACTCGATGCTGTTATCCGCGCTAAAGGTGGCCACATCGAACAATAACTTTTTCTTTTTAATTTTAAATGTTTTTTTTCTTTATATTGAAGTTTATAAATAAAAAGAAACAAAATTGTCAAAATTACAGCATTTTGAATTGGTAACACTTCGAGTGCCGACCCCTGTAGACTGTTTATTTTCTATGTATAGACTGTTTATTTTTAGCTATTAGATTTGTAAACACAATTTGCTGTGACATGTCTAAGAGGAAACTCGATTGATGTTTTTGTTAGATAAATAAAGTTGTTATAAAGATGTAGGGTGGCTTCAACAACAGAACAAACAAGTGAACCAATTTCGTTAAGTTTATTTTTATCTTTTCGTGGCCGATTCGGGTGACACTCAACGGCCTTTTACCTGCTTACTGTTCAATTTCCGGTTGTGGATAGAAGTAATGTTCTGTTCAAACGACGTTCTGGATGAAATTAAATGGTTTTATTCAAAGTACCTACCGCAGAAACTGCGGCTTAATGAACGTTACAATTCAAACTAGTCCCGCTGTGAACAAAAAAAAACCCTTGGATGTTTACATGTTTGTGATGTCGTTGTTTCTGGTTCCCACGAAACAGGGTATCCTAGTGTGGAGCCAGAAGCAATGTATGTGCTTGTTTGTAAATGTTATGTAATTTCAAAATCTAGATCATTTTGGAGATGGAGAAAAAACTCCAAACTTAGTCTTTTCAAAGTCCTTAATAAACAGTTGTTATAAGGTGAGGGGTACATTCACCAACAGAACATACAACTGAAACAATTTCAGTTATCTGCGGTTATCGTAAACCCCGTAAACACCGGGCAAGTGGGTGTAGGGCCACGTGCAGTGTAGGGTTAAGTAGAAGGACTTTACCTCCTCCGAAGGGTTTTACCTGCCTTACCGTACTAACAACTTCTTAAAAGTAATTTTCAAACTTTTCCTTTTATAAGTAATTTTCATTGAAATTTGTTCAAAGTTTTTCCTTTATAAGTTGGTCGCCTATTACTCGTTGACTTGTAAAACCTACCTAGCCGCCGCGACAGTTTTTTTTTAAGTTCATTATGTGCTACACGTGAAGTAGAAACGCTCGTGGCCTAGCGAAGCGCTCGTGGCCTAGGCGAACCGAGTGATTGGAATCAATCACTTGGTTAAGCAACAACAGGCGCGGTCAGGTGCAGGATGGGTGACTGTCCCGTGACTACCGCTAGTGGCATTTTTCCGAGCGCTTCTGTGCTTCGCAAGGCACGTTAAGCCGTTGGTGCCGGCTGTCATATAATGGCATGCAGAGGCCTTATGGGCGGCTTGATAACTTCTGACAGTAAGGCCCGCCACTGTCTTACAATCCTCCACCAACCCGGACTTGGTCCCCGCGGTGGAGTATGACCTAACCTTCCTGCGATGCAGGAAGAGACCCGTGCCCTAGCAGAGAGGACATACAAGGGTTGATAACGACGACGATATGTGCTACTGCCTGAAAAAATCTCACGTTTCTTTTATTAACCGTGGGAGGACGCCTACTGTAACAAAAATTGTCAAAAAATTTAAACGTTAATATTACGCAAACGGATTCATACTAGGAATGATCCTGTTTGACTGATCTCCAGGCCCTCACTAAATTTATAACAATGCATTGTAAGAGCGGTGGTAGCGGAGCGGTTTAGAACGCCGGCTTCTCAATCGGGAGGTCGTGGGTTCGAACCACGGCATGTAGGTACCAATGACTTTGTTTTCTATGTTATGTACATTTGTGAAATTATAGTAGCAATACTACTCGCTGACGGTGAAGGAAAACATCGTAAGGAAACCCTAGTGTCTGAAGTGTAAGCGTACCTCAGCGCTTGCTACGTACAATGGCCCAACTATGAGGCTAAGTGCAGAAATCTCAGGTCTAACTAACTAAACAACGCATTGTTTCTCAATCGTATTACGTTTTTGAAAGTTGTTGAGTTGAACAGAAAATTTTAACTAACATTGTTATTACAGGCAATATTTTTAAGTAAGTAAATTAATAGAAAAATCTAAAAGGGAATAGAATCTAGAAGGTCTTTGCCCTGCCGTGTCACACACGTATTTTGGAAGCTACAAAAAGAAAATAGACAAATATGAATGCGTACTTCATATTATAAATAGACAAATATGAATGCGTACGATGAGTGTAACTATTCACATGTTTCACGAGTTAGGCAATGTGCAAATCATACTGAAATAATTATTTTCTTAACAATATTCTGACAATGGATGCCTATTTGTGAAGTTATAGTTACAATACCACTCGCTAACCATGAAGGAAACGCTCGTGAGGAACCTATTTAGAGTCTTAAAATTCCACCCATGCCGGGATTCGAACCTCTGGCTATCCGTGCCAGCGCTCTATCCAACTGAGCCAATGGGCGACTCACCGGCATCAGTGAAATTTCGAACCTCTTTAAACTATCCTCTGTATTACGTACAGGCAGCGACATCTGGCTGAAGTAGATTGCATCACTTACAGCCCCGACTACCTACTTTGCAGTTAGGTTTTTACATCGGATTGATATCGCTGTACCCACATGATTATACTATTTTTTTTTTTTTTTTTTTTACCCCTGCTAAGGACAATTTTAAAAACCTATTTAGAGGCTAAGAATTCCACCCATGCCGGGATTCGAACCCGCGACCTCTGGCTATCCGTGCCAGCGCTCTATCCAACTGAGCCAATGGGGCCTAAAGCATTGATTATCTGAGGTATTCAAATATCTCAGCGCTTAAAATTGCCAACTCACTGTGGAGACGAGGGCTAACTAAGCCCATACTCTCTCTCTCTCTCTGAGAGAAGGCCCGTGCCCTGCGGTGTAACGTTTATAGGCTACACAAAAAGGGTACCTATCGGGGGGTGTAACGGTGTCAACCCCGAAGGAGGCGCTATCTTGCTCAGTACATACGCACCCGTTTAGTGCGCAGTAAAATATGAAGAAAGCATCCGAAATAAAGGTGTAGATAAATAAAACCAGGCCGATGATAACAATACCCACCCCCGAAACATAAACGGGAACGTTAAAGAATTTTAGACCTTATAAAAGTTTTATTTTTGCTCCCGCTGCAGTACCTGCTCGGGACAAACTAAGTATACCAAGTTTGCCTAATGTGTCAGCCATTCAAGGGCTTATAAGTTCCTCTTTTTTTTGGTGCCGTCTCCTACGATATCAACCCATGTATGTCCCCACTGCTGGGGCATGGGTCTCTTCCTGCATCTTAGGAGGGTTAGGCAATACTCCACCACGGGGGCCAAGTCCGGATTGGTGGAGGATAGCAAGACAGTGGCGGGCCTTACCGTTAGAAGTTACGAAGCCGCCCATAAGCCCTCTGACATGGCTTAACGACTGTCATTACATGACAACCGCCACCAACGTGCCTTGCGAAGCACGGAAGCGCTTGAAAAAAAATCCACTAGCGGCGACTACGGTTTGGTCACCGTTGGTGCTGACTGTCATGTACTGGCAGTCGTTAAGCCAGTTGCCTTACGGGTGGCGTGATAAGTTCTGACAGTAAGGCCCGCCACTGTATCGCAATCCTCCACCAATGACTAGGAGTGGGGATGGCCTAATCTTCATGCGATACAGGAGGAGATCCGTGCCACAGCAGTGGGGACATAGGAAGGGTTGAGAACAATAGCGGAACAAAAAAAGTTTAAAAACTAAAAATAGACATACTTTCTAGACTGTTCTAGTGGGCTCTTGTTTACACTATTAAAATAAAAAAAAAATCACCTTTCACCAGCGCTGCGGACTGCGGGAACTTCTGTTGCAATACATACATTTTATGTGACGAAACCTTGTTTACAGCGCTCCCGGTTGGAAAATTTCACGCGAGCGTTGTTTTTCTAGTGATTCGAATTTGAGTGTTCACAAAACACCCTTCGGAAAATGACGTAATAACTGGGTGCTTGGAAATATAAAAGGAGTTTCCTTATGAAGCTGCAACTTCCGAGGAAGTATTGTTATGACGTAATTGAAACCTTTTACCGGTAAAACGATCCGAACGTTTCCTGGCAACGAAAAGAAGTAGGTAATTCTCTTCTCTAATGTTTTAGTACTTTTCAACCACGGTGGGGCTTGCTGCGTTTCAGATTGTTTTACCTCTAATAGTCTCTGAGTCCGCAGGCTCAAATGCCTGTTATCATGTTTGGTAAGAAGGAATAAGAGTTTCGTTTCGATAATCGTGTTGTTTAGAGTTTTATTTTTCTTTAAAATGGACTAGATTTTGATGTGGACACTTTGTTTAGTTGCTAACGGAAATTAAATCATAGTAATAAGTGTAATATTTTCAATAACAACATTTTGATTGTGATTGAATGTGTAAAGCATATTCAGTACAAAAAAACCTCTTAACCTGTTGCTAGCTGACCTGTTGTTGATAACATTACAGGTGTCTTTTTCTACTGCGTTTGAATTCAAAAGTCGTAGTAATTTTAAATATTTTTGCGTTTTAAGGCTGTTGTTTGTTGAAGCCGGTTTTTGTTTTTTATTTAAAAAAAAAACTTATATCACGTTTGTTGTGAATTATATAGTTGTAAACGAGTACTGATGAAAAATTCTGACAACATTTTTAAGACTAATTTATAGAATGTATTGCTGTGAAAATAAGCTGAGAAAGTGGTCTGCCAGATTTCACAGCGCTTCTCATGTAATATATAGTTTACTGCGTCAACAAATTCAAACTTATATGGTTGGTACGTGTATGTATTTTTGGAAAAGGTCAGGCGGACAGTAAAACGTAGGCTGGATATTAAACTTCACATTTATTCCATCACAAGCACTAGAAAATCACACATTGGAATCCAACACTTTTACAGTAGGCACGGCACACACAATATAAATTGATAAAGATTTTACACTTTGCTACTGAGCTGTTTCTTGGGCAAAAGTCAACGGACGACTGTGTGGCGACCGGCTGCCAAAACTGAGTCCCCACTATCCCGTTACGCCCTTCTTCCGCTACTGCCAAGAGAGGGCGCCACTAAAAAGAAACAAGTCAGCAGTCGACAAAACAAGATTTTAATAATAACTCTTTTAATTTATATAGGTTCCAAAAGTATTAAAATAAAATAATTAATTATAATTAGATATTTCGGCACTGATAGTAACTTATTAAAGAAATACCTTACAGCTCGGCCATCCTACTAGTAGCGAGCCCACTCGCGTAGATCTAACTAAATCATCTAATTAAAGTATACTCATTAATATTACAAAATAAGTGAACTTAAAACAAATTAATATAAAACATATTGCAAATCATCTAATTTGAAATGTGCAGATGCAAGAATATAAACCTCTTATGATTAGGTAACCATTCACATTTCCTAGACATTAAGAAAGATCAAAGATCACAGTAATAATCTAGGGTTTCATTCATCACTCGTAAACTAATATTAACAGTAAAGTATACATTGATTACAGATAAATACATTTTTTTTTTCAGTTTATTTCATCCTCAGTAGAGTCACACTTCGATTCATCGGTACCACTTTCATAATTCCTGCTAAAGTTCATCCAAGGTTGTATTTTGTCAATAGCTACTATTGCCTCATATCGTCTATTATTTTTGCGTGTTACGGGAGTATCCTCAATCACTAGTCTATCATTAGGAAGCACTTTCATTACACGATAAGGACCTTGGAATTTTGCAACAAGTTTCTGTGATTTACCATCATGCGGGACCTGACGCTCCACACGCACAAGATCACCCTCTTTGTACTGTTTAGCCGGTTTCCTATGTTTATTAAAACGCGCTGCATCTTTAGTTTGCTGTTCCTTGATTCTTTCACTAGCTTCTTGTCTCAGGTCACCCATTTCTTCTGAGGGAGTACGATTGAGGGTTTCGTTGATTACTGAGCTAAGTATGCCTTCAGTTCTACCAATAATATTAAACCCAAAAAGTAACTCGGATGGGCTTTTCTGTGTGGTTTTATGTTTTGTCGTATTGATACCAACCTGAATGTCGGTAATGTGGTCGTCCCATGATTTTTCATCGTGACCATGCCCAGCAGTTGACAATGCGTCAAGGATTGTTCTATTAAAACGTTCAACTTGGCCGTTGGCCCTGGGTGTTGCGACAGCATTCATGACATGTTTGATACCATATGCAATGACAAAGTCTTTGAACGTCTTGCTAGTAAAACTCGATCCTTTATCAGTAATAAGGCGAGTCGGTACGCCAAAATAGCTAATATGTTCGTTTAGGACTCGTACAGATGTTGCAGATTTTGTGTTTTTAACCGCTGTGATGTTGATATATTTGGTGAAGCCGTCGATCAACACTAATAAGTAGCAATTACCTTTCTTACTTTTGATGAATGGCCCCAAATGATCCGCGTGCACTGTATGAAACGGTGTGCTTACCTTTTCAATCGGATGAAGTTCTCCTTCACGCATACCTCCGGGGGCCTTATGGTGAGCGCATTCTAAGCAAGAGGACACGTATTTTTTTATAAATCTCCTCATTTTCGCAAACCAATAATGTTCCTGAATGCGATTGAGGGTTTTCTCAAAACCATGATGACCAACATCATCATGATTCCTTTTAAGTATTTGCCAGCGCACTCCTTTAGGTACCAACCACTTTATCTTGTCGTTTACGATGCGATAGACGCGTTCATTCTTCAATTTGTAATTTTTATGAATATCAACTGCATGTGCGGACTCAGGGTCACTGAGAATGTCTTTAATTTTTCTAACTTCTTCGTCAGCCGACTGAACCGTTGTGATCCAATCTTGATCAGCCCTTTGAACCGGGAGTACATCTAATACATGTAAATTAGGTGTCGATTGTGTGTCAATAGGATTGCGACTTAGAGCATCCACATGAGCCATACGCGTACCCGGTCGATACTCAATCACGAAATCATATTCCTGGAGTTGAACCCACCAACGCGCAATACGGGGAATCAAATCTCTTTTCGTTAACGTGGCTCGTACTGCGTTACAGTCCGTGACGATGATAAATGGTATACCGACGAGATACACCCTAAATCGGTTCAAGGAAGCTACGATTGCAAGAGTTTCTAGTTCGTAAGAATGTAGCTTGCGTTCATCGACACTAGTTTTGCGACTAAAATATGATATTGGTTGTAAGCCACCATCCGGATTGCGCTGTAGTAAGATACCAGCTAATCCCTCTTTGCTGGCATCTGTATGTAGCTGGGTTTCAGCTTTAGGATCGTAAAGCGCAAGTAACGGACGCTCCACGAGCACACTTTTTAACCTTGAAAAGGACTGTTCCTGATCTGGGCCCCAGTTCCAAATGGTGTCTTTCTTGAGTAAGTCTGTGAGAGGAGCAGCGATCGCCGCATACCCTTTTACAAACCTTCTGAAAAATCCCGTCAAACCCAGATATTGTCGCAGCTCGTGTTGATTCACGGGTCTCGGAAATAAGGAAACTGCTTCTGTTTTTCTGTTACCTGGACGGATTCCGTTGGCACTTACTTCAAACCCTAGAAAATCTAAGGAACTGAGAAAGAAGTGACACTTGCTCAATTTTAACGTTAATCCACCTCTTTTAAGAAGTTGCAGTACTTCTTCGAGCCTCTGCATGCCTTGGGAAAAGTCTTTTGATGGAATCAAGACGTCGTCCATGTATACGATAGCATATTTTATTTTAGCCTCCATTAAAATTTTGTTAATGGTTCGTTGAAACACGGACGGCGCATTCACCAATCCAAAAGGCATGCGGTTGAACTCGAACTGCCCATCTGGAGTTACAAACGCAGTCTTTTGCCGAGAGCTTTCTGAAATAGGGATTTGGTAGTAGCCAGAGGCTAAATCTAAGGATGTAAACAAGGTATTACCCGCTAATAAATCCAACTGATCCTCGACTCTAGGCAATGGGTAATGATCTTTCTTAGTTTTTCTGTTCAGAGCCCGATAGTCGACGCACAGGCGCTTATCACCTGTCTTCTTTTGCACCAATACTATAGGACTTGCGTAAGGAGAGGATGATTCCCGTACAATTCCATTATCAGTCATTTCTTGAACCATCTCCCTCACTAAAGATCGCTCAGCAAAAGACATTCGGTAAGGACGGTAAACGACAGGTTCGGCGTCTTCCAGTTCGATAACCATCTCTGTAGCTGTGGTGTAACCCAAATCTTTAAGTCCAGAGGAAAAACAATCGCTATAATCCTTTAACAGTTGCCGCAACTCTAAATGTTCCTGTGTACTTAACTGCGGGCCACAGTGTATAGTATCATCTATATCAGTTTCGCTGAAAGTGACACTACACGAGTCTAGTATGCAAGCAGGGGGCGAGGTCTCTCTTTTGAAGCCGCGAGTAAGAAGAGTACCTTTTTGAATGTGAATATTATTGCTTGAGAAGTTGTGAATCAAAAGTGCCCCTCTCCCCTGTCGGATTTCGTATTCGCCAGGAAAAAGGTAGTACTCCTGACCTTCGATACCACGGAGCGAGCCATTAACGTAAATATTGCAATTCATTTGCGTGTTTGTGTTAACAGCAACTGGTCGTAGTACGTTACTAGGAATGTCTGTGTCACACTCTGTCAACAAGTGTATTTTATTTTCTGGTATTCGCTGGAAAATTATTTCATTGGGAGTTTTGATTATCAGCATATTTGGTTTCTCTGTGAACGAGTGTCCAAGCAGTACGGGATGAGTAAGAACGTAATCTTCGACGACATACATATCTACTGTCTCCTCAAGGCCCTGTAGTTCAATCAAAACCCTAACCACACCTACTGGCCGAACAAGACTAGCTCCTATGCCCCTAAGAACGGGTAAGCCGTCACGCTTCTCGACTTTGAGACTTAGTGCCTCAGCTTCGCTTTCCTTGATCAATGAGCATTGACTCCCTAAGTCAATATGGCAACGAATGGACTTATCGTTAATTTTAATCGATTGCAAATACTTTTCATTTGTGTCGCCAATGGAACTGACCTCAGCTATAAGTTTTTCAGGATGTACAAAAGCGACCTCTGATACTTGTTTCTCGCGTGTACCCTCAGTTAAATTTTGATCTTTTTCTGGTCTATTAAATTTCTTTATCTTAAAACAGTTACTGGTTTGGTGACCTTGCCTATTACAAACAGTACATTTAACAGAGGGCTTGTCACATCTGAAACTAGGGTGCCCAATTTCGTTACAATTATAGCACTGTATGGTGCTGTTAATGAGACTGGGCTTTCCTGATGAGTGTGGGCGGTCGTGCAAAACATTGAGCCTACGATCATTTCTGTACCTAGCAGATGAATCATGACTTTCCCTGGTCTGACCTACTTTAACCGTTCTGAAATATTTAAGAACCTGTTCGGGCTCTGTGAATTGAGCAGCTTGAGCACCCACCTTTACGGCACGATCCTCCACACCGTATAGGATGCAGTCTACAGCCTGTTTACCGTGTATTTTGCATCGATTTAGTAAATTGACCTTCGCGTAATAATAGTGCTCCAGAGACTCGCCGTATTTAACCTTTTTAGCTAGCATTTCGGTCAAGAGCTCGGCATAGTCTTCGCGACAAGGAAATGATTCAATCAACTTCCTTTTCCACTCAGGCCAGGTATTTAACAGAGAAGGTAACCCCTGATACCAAACTTTCGCAACTCCACTTAATTTAGGCAGTGCGTAGTGTATAGTTTCTCTATCATCCCACCCGTATATTTCTGCGCACTCCTCTACCTTTGTTAACCAAACAAGCATTGTTTGTTCTTTAGACATTGGATCGAATTCAGGAATCACGTTACTATTGAAATTCAATTTTGGCTTGTCCGAGCTCTTGACCTGGTTAAGAATGCTTAAGACCTTATCTAGAATATTGTTAGTATCAAAATCCTTACTTTTAGACTTCGATGTTCGTTTCTTCGACGGCGGCGGTAGTACTTCATCCTCTGATCTTGACCGGGAACGACAGCGCCGCTTTCTATGCAGCCTCGCACGATTGTGTCTCCGTCTGTATTCTTCATCGGTACTTTCATCCGTATCGCTTGATCGATAACGACGTTTCCTGCTCCGGCTTCTTCGGTCTCCACCTTTTCGTGTCATGATATGATCATCCTGCGAACAAGATGCATGCGGCGTCTGGTTCTCCACATGACCTTGACCTGACCTTGACCCTATCCTGGGTACTCCGCGGTCACAAACAGTTGCATGACCTTGACCCTCTAACATGGGTACTCCTTGGTCGATTGCAGTCCAGCAGCCTTGACCCTCTAACCTGGGTACTCCTTGGCCGTTTAATGTTCCCAGACCTTGACCCTCTAACCTGGGTACACCTTGGTCATTGTTGGGTGCATAGTCGCTCAACCTTTCCTGGGTTATCCTGCGACGGCGCCCTTCACCTTGGGCGGCTTCGTCATCCATTTGTTTATCTGAAACTTCCATTAGGCTTAGCATCCATTCGAAACAACAACAAAGCAACAAAAAGAACTAATAATTAGCAATAGTCTTAGTAGAATTCGACGAGTACTGATTTGACGTCAGTACTGATTCTGTAGTCACAACAGGTAAATAAAACAGGAAAAATATTAATCAGCGTCAAAAGTACGTTAGTTAGCCTTCATGTTTTAATCCAGCAGCGCCAATTTCAGCAGTAAACACTTTCACTCAAATAGAACAGTAATCAAATACAACACAAAAAAAACTTTATGGTTAAAAGTGTAGAAAAATAGTGCCTGGTCCTCAAACTAGAATACTGGGTAACCAGACTTCCCCTCGCGCTACAATGTCAAGAATAAGCTGCCTATGCGCTGCAGTGCCCAGGCAACAAAAGTAGTGGTATTTAAAATAACAAAAATAACCACAACAAATAAGATTATAAAGAATAATTGCTACTACTGCGGATTTTATCTTTAAAATAATAGCTGCATTAATAATTTTCATACACTCAATAAATACACTTTTTCGCCCATTATATATTGGCCCTTTTTTTTTTTTGCATATACTTAATGAGATGATTTATATAGCGTTCAGTGGCATCCTCACTCACACTAGATGGGTGAAGGGACCACTCCGACGCTGTAGTGCCTGGGACATGGTTTTATAGATTGTGTAGGCTTGCCCAGCACCTATACCATCCTGCCAGCTTAGTCGGCATAGCCTACATGAAAAGACTAGTCAATACGTGCGGAGGCAAACAAGCCGCGGGTTTCCTCACGAGGCTTCCCTTCAGATTAGCGTGTAGTATTGCGACTACAAATTCGCAAATGTACGTAACTTTGAAATTAGACCTTCATAATAAGCAATATAAAATTAAACATTGCTTATCTATGAGCTTCAGTACGAAAATATTTTGAGATTTTTCTGTTTTTTTTTTTTTCTTTTTTCATTTTACTTCTAAGAGTAGAGAAAAAAAAACAATATACTACTCCGTTAAAATATCTAAAAAAAAAAATGAAATTAGTTAAATCACAAAAAAACGAGCCTAAATATACCGTTTTACTAAAGCAGAATCACATTTTGTAGTAATACTTACGTTTTTTTTTTTTTTTTATCCGTGGACGTAGTTGAGCGAGAAATACTTTCTATTTCTCGTAATCCCACTTCTGAACTTTTGGAAAAGGTCAGGCGGACAGTAAAACGTAGGCTGGATATTAAACTTCACATTTATTCCATCACAAGCACTAGAAAATCACACATTGGAATCCAACACTTTTACAGTAGGCACGGCACACACAATATAAATTGATAAAGATTTTACACTTTGCTACTGAGCTGTTTCTTGGGCAAAAGTCAACGGACGACTGTGTGGCGACCGGCTGCCAAAACTGAGTCCCCACTATCCCGTTACGCCCTTCTTCCGCTACTGCCAAGAGAGGGCGCCACTAAAAAGAAACAAGTCAGCAGTCGACAAAACAAGATTTTAATAATAACTCTTTTAATTTATATAGGTTCCAAAAGTATTAAAATAAAATAATTAATTATAATTAGATATTTCGGCACTGATAGTAACTTATTAAAGAAATACCTTACAGTATGTACGTTTTATAAATGAGGTGGACTCATTTATGAAAATAAATGATTTAAGAACACTCTGTGCAGATAAGCTTACTATAACATCAATGATTATTTAGAAGATGATTATTTAGAGGGGGACGATGTCTAGTATTAAACAGTTTGTGTCAAAAGTTGTTTAGGGTGATATTAAACTTATCAAATATCTTTGTCCAATTTTGCTGACAAATATTTTATAAAATTTCTTTGAGGTAAGCCCATTCCACTTGTCCAATAACTTTGTCCAATATTTTTTGCATAGTCTTAAGAAAATGAAGGAACGTGGAGCGTCTTCATGTGCTGCTATTGCGTCTTTAAGTGGTGCTATTATTATCGTTATGTTATTAATGAAAAACCAAAAGTCAAAACAAAAAAAAGTATTCATTAAAAATTTTGTCATTGGAATCGTCCACGATATCTTGTTTGCAGCCATTTTGATTTAAGTGTCATTAATATTTGATCAAATATCGGTGTTTCCAAGACATTTGATAAAGTCGTCCAATTTCTTTGATCAAATCGTACATTGGACAAAGATATTTGATAAGTGTAATACCACCCTTAGATTGTGTCTAGTGTTCAACGCATTCAGGAGTAGGTAATATTTTTTAGTTGAAAAATCTAGTAATTAAGTGAAACTTTTTTTTTGAAAAGTATAAATGTGGAGTTTCTCTGTTACTTTATTCTCCACATAATCTATTAATTGTGAAACTACCAACTTTGACTTTCATTAAGAAACAACAAAAACTTTTTTTATTTTTTTTTATTTTATTTAATACAACAGCAATTTCTAAGACGTTTTGATTGAACAATAAACAGATCTCGGGAGATCTCGTTATGAACTGTTCGGGACTCCAGTTCTCCGGACGGGAGATCGATAAAGCATCCCGTCCGCGTTCGGATGTACGCGGACATCCGAGAGAGCAACTTGTTTACAGTTAAAACAAAGGAAACACTGGACACTCGATTGGGTCTGTTGAGTGTTGGAGCAATCTTCCGTTTCTAGCGTCCGCTGGTAACACGGGGCGTCGTCCTCACTGGCATAGGCTTCAGGACCGGCTTCTGAATTACGTGAAATCCAGTGCTAAGTAAATACAAATTACGCGCCGTATCACCGAACCTGTCCGTGGACGTAGTGAGTGTTGTGTGTCGGGCAGCTGCAAAAAGTTAAAAGTGACAACCCACAATAATTGACTGTACTCGCCACTTCAGTCTACCCGAGACCGCGGCAACTGTAACGCTGCCGAAACGTCGGGAAGTAAGGTAATTACGTTTTACCTAATAAATAATCGCGATTTGACCCGTTTAATATATTACTATGCTCGCCTAGGCCACGAGCGTGTTGAAAAATTTTGATGGAAAATGGGAACGTCGTTTAAAATATTATTCAATTCCCACTGCCCCCCATTGAGAATGTCCGCTGGAGTAGTAGGAGAACCACAGTTCTGGCGCACTGACCTCCCGCTCTCCCAAGGGTCCCCCCTTTGGTTCAGAAAGTCGCGAAAGTTTGGGAAGCGGGTCCAAAAAAAAAAAAAAGAAAGTTTGGTGTCTAATCCCACTAAATCGGGTGCGCTGAATCGATTGCACTCACTCCCAGAGCTCTAGGATAAGCGGTTTCGGAGATAGAAATATCGTGCCATGGTGATTAAGATAATGGTATAATCACCTCATTAACAAAGCGATGTTTTCGTTTGGGTGTTATGATCGAGCAGGTCATTAGGGCTCAGGGATCGAGCAGGTCATTAGGGCTCAGGTGACTTGTTAGTCACCACAATGACTACACATTTTGTTTCTTATAACTCTTTCTTCATTTATTTTTATACATCACATAAAGCATAAATTAAACCAATCTTTCAGCATTACATCATTTCGAACGGTATTCTCAGTGAAAATATTTATAAAATTATCTAAACTCCTTCCACTATACTTATGGGCTAAGTACATCACGCAGTATTCTCCACAAACTGATGTTAACTCATTCTGCAAAATTGCGTTGTTATATCGCCATTGTTTACTATTTCTCAGTATAAACCTATGATAGGCTCCTGATGGCTTGCGACCGTATGAATCGAAGTATTCTCCAGTTCGATTTGCATCAATATGAATAGCCACCCAGTGAGATCCGGGCTGTGTGTCTGGATCAAAATTTCCTATCAAATACATTGGTACCTCTACTACCACAGGAATGCGGTTGGCATACACGGCATACACATTATACCTCATCAGCGGATTTATTTTATATAAACAATCTTGTATGTCTATGGTATCCATGGTCAACAAATTGTTATACGTGTAACTGATTCAAAGATCTTTTGTATTGTGTAAATCCTGGAAGTGATTCACTTATTTTTGTGGTCCGTATTTCTCTGACCTACCTATACCATTACTTTTGATACTTACTGACGTCACAACAATCTCATTAGTTATAGTGCACCGCTTCCGATGATGGAAAGTTTAAAACATTAGATGTTTGCGTAAATGCAATTAGCAATCAACTATCTGGTTTCCAAATGTTATCAATAATCATCTTGTTTCGTTCAACATCATTACTGACTAGGTTTAAACAAGATTAATAACGAGCAAAACTGACTATATAACGGCTTCCACGGGTCTGAGTACGATACAGTTTCTATCACCAACACGGTGAAGTCTTAAGTGAATCAGCGCAATTATCTCTGCACTCTATCCAACACACCATGGAGGTAAGTCACAAATTTTGTTTTTTATATGTACTCTCTCAATAGCAAGGCAATAATTTATGTAGATATAATAATTATTCATTGTTCTTTACAGAATTTTTCATCTGATCTCATCGTCGATGAAGAAAATACATTTAAGAATTACTACTATCCAACTCTTTCTGATGAGGAGGAGGACTCAAGACAAAATCGTAAGAGAAGTAACAGTGCAGACAGAAGCTTTGATAAGTTATTTGAGGTGCCAGCAAAAAAACATAAAAGCAAGAGTTCATCAACAGTCGGTCGGGCGAATAGTGAAGGCGGCGTGTCTTACATATCAACAAACGTAGATGACGGTCGAGAAGCGACTCATCTGATAAAAATTGAAATATACGACGTGAGAAAACTCGTCAAAATTCCACCCTCTCAGCACTGGAAACATGCCAATGTGCGAGTGAAATACTACTGCAAAGGTGTAAATAATAAACACCTAGGTAAAACCAAAGAGGTGGTTCATACAATCACCAAAGAAATCAGCACAACTCAAGACTGCCGGAACTATTCCTATAGTAACTAAGGGATTTTTACTTAGTTATTACTTAATGACCTATTCTTATTATTGAAAACAAATTGTAAAATATTCCTTTACTTAACACGAATAATTAAATTAATAAAACTGCACTTGCTTTTTTTCTTTTTCTTTTAATGCTCTAATAAGTTTACAATAAAAACTTTACATTTGACTTAATTAACTACTGAAGTCTACAGTAACATTACGATTTTTATCAATTTCTATAATATTATCAAACTCTGCATAAACAATACAATTAATAGTTTGTCGTAGATCATTGTCAAACCTTACTTCCAACCTTACACTGCCATGTCTTACAAGATTCCAATGAGCAGTAGAATTAGCAGATAAGTCAGGAGTCAAATCAAATGCCATCAAACAGTAACCATTTTGATATTGTTCCTGAGATATATCATTACCCTCATTCAGGAAATGAATTCCTGTCCCGGAAAACAACGTATGGTATGCAGCAGTATGTACTCCACCATTGAATGAAGGTTGCAAAGCTTTAGATGGTATTTGCTGACCGTCAATATAAAGGCTAAATGAATTAATACCATTGTTATCAAAGTCGTATGGATTTCTTACTAAACTACCGTTAAATGCTGCGTTATTTACAAACCCAATAATACATCTTTTAGGTACTTGACCTAAAAATATATTATCTAATGTTTTCCCCTGAACTCCAGCCGGTATAGTTAAAACTTTTACTTCAGCACGTGTTATTGGATACTTAGCAGTGGTCGTTGCTAATACCTTTTGATGAGCGAGTAATACAGTTGGATGGATTCGAGCTCTACGTATTATAAGTGTAGCATCGGTTATGCAAACTTTGTATTTAGCATCTGCTACAGCAGCCATGAGATTAAAGCTCTCCCTTGAACGAACTAATTTTACACACATTTCAACACCATTAATTAAAAACTTTTCTTGATTGAATATGTCTCCGTGAAGATGTCCAATCATTTCTATCTCTTTACTCTGACGAGAAGCTATCTGTCTCTTAACGAAACCGGAATTATTATTATCAGTTGCATTCATGTGGCCCGCAGTATCTTTGTACCAAAGCCCACAAGTAAGATGGGATTCTTTAGCCGCGGGAGCATAATTCAGTAAAGTTTCTATAAATGCTCGGTAGGCATATGTATTGTTGGGTGGTGACACTAGTTTCTGATTTAAGTGCACATCCAACTGGCTGAATAGAGAATGTAAGCAATTATTAACCGGAGCTACGGCGGTGTCAGCAGCTAAGTTGGTAGAGTCTTCATTTAATATTTTTGCCTTAATATGAAGTAAAGTGTGTGACAAGTCAATGTAATCATCTCCGGTGCCAGGAACTTGAAACTCAATCGGACCATCATCGGTTAGCGAAGAAATGGGCTTATAATGAATCCATAGTCCACTTTCAATACTTGTTTGTGTGGATGGTAAAGCAAATAAATCTAATTCTGACTTAACACATTCACAAGAATTATTATGTAAGAATGACATTTTCAACTTGAAAATATATCTTTGATATTTTTGTTATTTAGTGCTCTTGAATTTTTTTTAACAGCCTTCACTTTCGACTGCAGTGATTGAATGAGTGCTGCTCGTTGTTTTCTTTTAGTTATATACCCAGAACCAGACATGAGTTTGTCAATCTTATCATCAGCTTTTCTTTTTAAGTTTGTATTGACCTCTTTAAGACGTTCTTTGATAGATTCATCCATAGGACGACTGTTGACCATATCTGACAAGAGTCCTACTCCTGCATTTAACGCTTCTTTACCAATAACCTTTGCTCCACTAGATAACAAAGGGAAAACACATCTAAATAAGCCTCCCAAGAAACTTCCAATGCCGTGGCCACGTTGATAAGGAGATCCTTTGAAAACTACACCAATACCGGACCCCGCCTGATGTGTATAATAGTGTTCATAGGGACAAGTTATATTATCAAGCTTGGAATACATTATATTTTTCTAAAGTGTAGTTTAACGCTCACAGTCCCAAATTGGAATGTTATCTTTTCTCCTGTGCTTGATCTTATATCTATTTCAATTGTATCGAATTCACGTCTCATAACAGGTAAGAAATGAGGTGGTGAGAATATATGCATTTTGTTTGATCCGTAGATATACTTTGATGGATCCAATGGAATTATTCTTAACAAAGGTGCCATGACGTCTCCCACTATCTGAGGTTCAATAATGTCACAGTAGACAAATAACTGCGATGGTAGTCCTAAAAATATATTTGCAGGACACCTTCGGTAGTTTTTATCGACAAGATTAGTATTTGGTTCAAATCCCATTTGAAAACTTAATTTAGGTGACAAGGTTAATGATGTGATTGAGTCATCATTGATTGTTGCCATTACAAGTTTGGAGATGTCATCAAATCGGAATGTAATATTTTCTCGCAAATTATTCAAAGCTGTTATAATATTGTTGATATTTTCATAATTGGTTGCCGGTATATGTTTTTTATACATAACTGATGATGACTTTGATTCATTAGGCATAATTATACGTTTGGTTATGTAAACAATGTTTTCATGTTTTTGTACGTTAAACATTGTACAAGGGTATTGAAACTCGACGATCCCCACTGCCCATTCACCTTGTAATTTCAGAGGTTTTGGTAATTTAGTTGAAAAGTTCGTTGTCCTGTTATCGGGAAAATACTCCACGGAGCTGTTACTCAGCAATGTTAAATAAAAACTTTCTTTAGTCATATTTTTTGTAAATTGGCTGCAGATATCCAACTGTTAAACTTATCTGGATAACCTTTCCACTTGACTAACGCTTCCTTTCTGCCACTAATGTAACGATAACGAATTATTTTATCTATTTTGTATGACGTAGTGGGGTCATAAGAGACTTTCTGTAATTCTTTTTCATAAAATGTCCCAACTATGGGTTCGTTTTGTAAATCTTTTAATGTATAAACCACCCAAGGAGATCTCTCTATTATCGAGGATATGATGAAAACTTCATCACTCCAGTTACTTTCGTATCCTTTTTGAAAAATATGTTTGTACTTTGTTATCCTCACATGGTCACCTATATGGTAACTTGGTGGTTTCATAAAATTTGATTCATTAGATATACGAGACTTCCCAGTGTCATATAAATTGGTCCAGACTGTCATAATGTTGTTCGTGTTTACGTCACAAGGTCGCATCTTTATACTTGAATGAACGGTATGGTTATATGCAAATATTAAATCAGGTAATATAGTTACATATCTATAAGTGTTTTTATGAGTGAAATAACGCCACATTCTCATTTTAAGAGTTCTCTGAAATCTTTCTACTATGCTAGCTTTAATGTCGGGATTGTTTGTGGTATAGTAATTGATACCGCACTCTTTGAAGTACTGACGTACATGTTTGGAAATAAATTCTGTACCTTTGTCGGACTGGATGTGTCTCGGCGTTGCATTAGCTTCTGTAAATATACTCTCAAAACAATCTCGAACAGTCTCAGAGTTTTTATTCTTCATTGACCTAGCGAAAGCATATTTACTGAAAACATCGATTACACAAAGAATATACTTGAAACCATCGTTATGTTCTGAGTAAGTTCGCATGTCACTTAAATCTGCCTGCCAAAGTTCATTATAATTGGATAGTATGTATTTATTCCGAGAAAACTTTTTATTGACAGGTCTATGTAAAGTATATGTTTCTTGAGCCTGTAACCATTTTTTAACATCGTCTTTTGACATTTGACCATGCATGGCTTTTGTTAACTTATCTAAACTACTATAGCCGGCGGGGTGTTTAACATCATAATAAATATCATTTATTGCTAATAGGGGCTCCATTTTTCCCAATCTATTTTGTTTCTAAGCTTGTATGAAGCAATGGATGCAGTTGGTGTTACCGCAGAATCTATTTCGCTCGCACTCGTAGACAGTGCATCTTGAAAGTCTTCAGCTTGTCGTGATTTTTCTCTTTTATTTTGAATTTTATCGGCGTATAGTTGATTAATGTATTCAATCCACTTCTTGTTTCCAATGTAAGTCAACGGTACTCTTATATCTTTTAATGCATTGGCAAAGGGTTTCCATCCAATAGGGCTATTGCTTCGTCTGAGTGATCTTAAGGCGTCATTTACCAAGTCAACAATGTTACTACCTGGAATTTTTTGCTTGTCAATAATAAGTGTACCTTCATCGTCCCAAGAAATTTTATCTTTACTTGCCAAAATTGATTCCAATAGTAACTCACCTTTCTTTGTGTAAGATTTTGGTATTAATTGGAGAACATGTTTTGCAGTATACGAGGGTTTAAATGAAATAGCATGCTCAACCGGAATCTGTTGTGCCACTGCATTCTTATCATCTAATTCCTTTTTTATATATGAACCAGTCATGTCGTTTGCAACATTAACATCGCTTAGAGTTTCGGTTATAATCGGTAACATTAACGGTTTCCGTTCTTCTTCCGCGAAGTGTAAGTATCTTTGCAGTGTTTGTAAATATAATGACCACTTTGCACGATCATCTGTTTTACTGTTCAATATTTTTTGCATTTCAACATCTAAGCGAGATAATGGGGTATTGGTATTTGTTTCTTGTTTGATTCTATCTAAAAGACCAGGTTCCACAAGCAACATCTTCTTGGTGCTTTCCATTTCGGTTAACTTTTTAATAACGAACTTACTAGCCCACTTAAAACTGATCCCAATATTATGGGTAAAAATGCACCTCCTTTTTGTATAATAATTTTTTTTCTAGTTGCGTGTTTTCCTTTACGTAATAGTTTTCGGAGAACGTTTTTGTATTTACCGAGTTTAGATTTTTCTTTTGGTTGTAAAGGAACTTTACCACGAAGAACGTTATGTATACATTCACAAATGCAATTTATTTCTTCTTCTTGACAGGCCTTTAATAAAACTCTACGATATTTTGGTTTAAGAGTATGTAAAGCTCTTAACAACTCTTGATGTGTCTTGACACTATGATGCATTATTCATGAATGATTGAAATTTGCTGATGCCTTATGTATTTGAATTCTTTTTTAGGTACATATACTATGCAGTTGCCATCAAACGGAAATACATTAGTCTTAAAACGACAAATATCGTTTGTATTTTGTTTCAGATCTATCATTAAATAACCATGAGCATCTTTGGTTGCATCTTTGTATGCATCTTCGATGAACTTTAAATTCTCTGGAGAAACTTGTCTGGCTAAGTATCGAACTTGTGTTTTATCACGAGGATTTTTGAAATAAATAATGTAGCTTGAATTCAAAGATATATCTCTTTGACCTTTACCTTGATGAAATAAATTTTGTGATATGTAGAATACACTTAAATTTCTATGATGGCTTCCTTTAGTAAATAGATCAACGATGCGTCCATCTGATTCTCTCATTAAGTCATCAATAATTATAAGATACGGTTCTTTTCCATCAAACATACCCATGTCAGGTAGTCCTCGATGATAGATGACGTTACTTAAATTATACAAAGGTTGCATTTCATCATAGCACCACATTATTTGGGAAAACTCCTTGTTACACATATCTTTTATATTTTGAAGGAAATTCGTAACGAAGTTAGATTTACCACAACCACTTGGCCCCGCCACTATGGCAGTAAAAGGATGATTAAAATGAATCATTATGGGTTATACGTGTGAGTCGTAAGAAAGAAATCAAAGAAGTGAGGTGAGCTTAGTAAAACAATATATTTATTTATCCAACATCAAACTTGGCATAATATACACACTTAATAATAAATTTATACAAATTAGTTTATCTTATAAATATACAACATTACAAACTATTACTTAAAACCTATATGCTAACTATACTATCTTGTAATGACCCCAAGGTAGTGTGTCAACACGATTTGGTAGAATATGTCGTTTAGTATCATTCGATGATAAACATGTTTTATTAATTTTTTGGGTGAATATTACATGTTTTATTGACCTAAACCTGTACATTTCACAAATCTTAACATCATTATCAAACAAACAGGACTTATAGTTATTAATAGTCATAGATTTCGTAACACATTTATTAACACCTTTGGCTTTCGCTGCGATTTTATTTTCAATATCAATTGCATACATTTTCGATCTCAATCCAACAAATTCCCGAAATATTTTGCCATTATTTTCATCCTTGAAGAAACCTAACTTTTTTCTATTTATTTGAGGGTATCCAAATACATTGTCGCTCGGATAATCCGATGTATCAAAATATTCATTTAAATCGGGTTTGATGTCGGCATACAAATCATTTGTGAATATTTGATAAATCAGACTGTCTGTATCCGTATACAATAATTTTATTTTGTTAACAAACTTTTGCATCATATAAGTATAATGAAAATTATACATCAAAGTTTTTGATATATCCAAAATGCAAAAACCTAAATATATTGGTTTATTATAAACTAGCTTAATCTTGTTCATCTGAACGGCTACAAGCGAGTCCGAAAATATGGAAAGACTATGGAACTCAGGTCGAGCAATCAAAGTCTCTGCACCCAGGACTTTACCTTCATTTTCCCAGTGAGTTAATAATTTTACATTTACCCGTTTTTCAATGTTTTCCATGGTCTTTCCAAAAACTGAATTATTCATTAACTTATAAAAGTCTTTTTCAAAACCTGATTGGGATAATGATCTCAAATGTGTATTCAAATCAATGTATTTCTTCAACCATGCACTTTGGTTAAACTGTAGTATTCTATGTACTTTGAGTAATTTCAAACCCATTTCCAAACACTGTTTCAAGTTTCTGTAATGAATTACGTATTTGGTTTTACTACACAAATTTGATATTAACTTTACCTCTCTACTAACTCCAAAGCAAAGGTTTTCAGGACAAAGCGGTAAATCAGAATGTTGGTCATGAAGCTCTTTGGGATATTCTAAGTCCACTTCTAATATGTAACCAACATCAGAGGTATCTGATGTATTAAAATCAACATTCGCATCCACCCATTTAAACCCTCCAGTCGGTAACATCTGTGACATGGCCCAACCATACAAATTGTTAGCATCAAAGTAAGCTAAAAATGAGCTTGGTAAATCCTTATCATAATCATCCATAAATTTGTTGTTTGCTTTAGCATGCCGATTACTGCATTGAGATACACCACCTCTTATACCAGACTTAACGAACGCAATTTTCTCAAAGTCCGTTAATAGTTCTAGTTCGATCTTTGTATATTTCAACATCGCATCCCAGCTCAATCCTGGAGCAGTATAATAATGAGCGGGATCTAAATCATAAGTTTTCAAACATAACTCGCGAAAGTTTTCAAAAACATCAGTCAAAAGTAGTACATCTGTTTTTAAATATAGGTTCGAGTAATCTGACATGTTGTGACATTCGAAGTGTTGCCACACATCTTGAGCGTGAGAGTAGTCATCAACCGAGACGTTGCAATTTGTAAGGGAGCTATAAAATTTTTCTTTGTTGGGAAGAGAAGTCAACTTCAAAGTTTCGAACGATGTCATATATTCATAAGGATAAACCCCTTTTCTTTTTAATCGCGAGAAATCATCCGGAGACGGGAAGGATTTTTTTAGATCAACAAATTGTTCATCTTTGAGATTTCATGCTAATTTATCTAGACTACACGATAGGAACTTGAAAGAATCAACGAACCGTAAGCTTACAGTTTGATTGTTAATGTGCAAGAGTTTTGAAAAGGAAATATATTTTTCCTTGTTTTGAGGTATAATTTGAATTTCACCTTGTACTAAATTTAGAGCATGAACAATGAAGTGAGCATCATAGTTACTGAGGTTATGTAAAAATACAGGAATGTAGCGTGGCGCATGAAATTTATCGATGCATATCTGATGTCCAACACCTCTAAAGTCACCAGTGTACCAATCGTAATCAATCACTTTATTTTGATCTAGTGCCCTCTCACATATGAAACAGGTGGAGGTTTGTGATACAATGCTCCGAGTCTCAATAGATAATGGATTGGGGCACTTTTGAAAACTGTTTCTACTACATATTTGTTTAATGTCAGTCAATAATCTTTCCATAAATATCTGTGCACAATTGGGACCGCTATATGTTTCATATTTGGATAGGCTATTATCATACGAACATTTGATGTAGTAACCAAAGCTATACACTTCATGTTTTTGAACATTTGTTGTATGTGACTTAGATGGATCGTTGGAACATGAATCAATTGGATTTAAAAACGCCTCAAAATCACCGTAGACTACAAACGGGACTTTCATTTTATTTTGATAATTATCAAAACTTAATAAATTGTTTGGTGTCAGCTCACCAAACCAATTTTTACGTTTACTTTCCGGACTAGGTAAATCAGTCCGAATATGTCTGCAATCTGTCGTTTGATGAGTTTCTAATATATCACGAGATGAAAAGTATATCAAACAACCATCGCAGATATGAATTGCACCATCTGATTTTTTTACTTGTTTACTTACTAATCGAGACAAGTTTTTAATGTAGCAATAGTGACTGTTCGTGCCATTAGTAATTAATAGCAAATTAACATGAGTTGATTTACGGGATTTTGTGAAATGAAGTGGACCTACAACTGTGTGTGTCTTTGAACGTTCATTGTATTCTAAGCCAAATACGTTGATGCTAATATTGTTAAGGGTTTCTATTTTGCTGATATCTTTCAGTTTTATTGGAAGTGATACATTGCCAAATTTTATTTTGTTGCTGTGTCTGCTGTATGATGTCACCCTATCTGAACTTTTTTGTACTGGAAAAAGGGCTGAAAGCAACGCCCACTTGAAACATTGGTTATCATTATTTTGCACATTGATAATTGCTTTTTTAAGCAAAATATCCCTGGGTAATGGGATGTATGATGATCCTCGTAGGGGTGTGTATTTATTAACATTCATTTCCATATGTTTAATTTCCTTGAGGGACCAACCACTGTCTTTCTTTTCAAAGTTACTAACTTTTTCAACAATTACATCTCGTAAATTAGATATAAAAATGTCTAGATCATCAGATTCACTTAAGATGAAGTTACATGTTTGAAAATCAAATGTGTTTTTGATGTCTTTTGTCTCTTGTACAAAATCAGCATGCAAAATGAAATTGACTTTGAAGTTTCTAAGTTCTTTGGTACATTCACTAATCAAAGTTGAAACAGTGTCTTTAATGGAATTTAAAAATGCTTCTGGAGTTTCAAACTCTCCTTTTGTCTTATCACAATGTGATAAAATTTTGTAAGTTAGTATCCTATGTCTGAATGCACTTTCAACGAGTGTGACATTGGATAACGCATGATTTGATTTGAGAACATTATTTTTGTGAAGATTACTTTTGTAGTGATTAGTAAGGTACCTTTTGGTCACAAAAACCTGACAAGTGGTGCACTCCACTTTCAAACTGTCAGCTCCATCACGATTGTTGCTCACGTTTACAGTTGCAGATGTAGAGGGCTCTGGAGATTGTCTTGACTTCTTGTCATGGCTGCTCAGTTCCGCAGCATTTTTTCTTTTTTGTCCTCGACCAACTTGAGGTGTATCACTAAAACAAAGATAAAACGCGTTGAAATTTGTGTACGTTATCATTTCGAGTTGTTGAGGAAAGTCAAGGAAACTTAGAGGCTGTTGAGGGAAGAGGCATGCCTTGAGGGAGACCTTTGACCAGCAGTTGACGATTACATGCTGATTGGTTGAGGAAAATTTATAAATAAACGGTTACTTACTTGAGACTTTTCTCCACAGAGACACACAGGTCATATAGAGCTAGATCTTCCACATCAATATTGTCTTCAACTGCCGCGCAAAGATCTGCCATTTCTTTATCAAACGAGTCACTGATGGAGCTATTTTCTAGCATCACACACGCAGCAGACATTTCTTCATCAAATGATGAATCACACAGAGCACTTTGAACATTATTAGACACAAAAAATGCACTAACACAAACTTTATCGTGACCGTTCATAGTTAACGATAGTGTACCTCAGAACAGTGATACTCTTGAACTATTACAATATCTGTAGCTTCATTCGGCTTTTATAATTCTAGCCTAATGGAATTCAACGAGTTAACTAATCACTTAGATACGATCCACATTAGTACACTTACAATTTGTTTTCAATAATATGAATAGGTCATTAAGTAATAACTAAGTAAAAATCCCTTAGTTACTATAGGAATAGTTCCGGCAGTCTTGAGTTGTGCTGATTTCTTTGGTGATTGTATGAACCACCTCTTTGGTTTTACCTAGGTGTTTATTATTTACACCTTTGCAGTAGTATTTCACTCGCACATTGGCATGTTTCCAGTGCTGAGAGGGTGGAATTTTGACGAGTTTTCTCACGTCGTATATTTCAATTTTTATCAGATGAGTCGCTTCTCGACCGTCATCTACGTTTGTTGATATGTAAGACACGCCGCCTTCACTATTCGCCCGACCGACTGTTGATGAACTCTTGCTTTTATGTTTTTTTGCTGGCACCTCAAATAACTTATCAAAGCTTCTGTCTGCACTGTTACTTCTCTTACGATTTTGTCTTGAGTCCTCCTCCTCATCAGAAAGAGTTGGATAGTAGTAATTCTTAAATGTATTTTCTTCATCGACGATGAGATCAGATGAAAAATTCTGTAAAGAACAATGAATAATTATTATATCTACATAAATTATTGCCTTGCTATTGAGAGAGTACATATAAAAAACAAAATTTGTGACTTACCTCCATGGTGTGTTGGATAGAGTGCAGAGATAATTGCGCTGATTCACTTAAGACTTCACCGTGTTGGTGATAGAAACTGTATCGTACTCAGACCCGTGGAAGCCGTTATATAGTCAGTTTTGCTCGTTATTAATCTTGTTTAAACCTAGTCAGTAATGATGTTGAACGAAACAAGATGATTATTGATAACATTTGGAAACCAGATAGTTGATTGCTAATTGCATTTACGCAAACATCTAATGTTTTAAACTTTCCATCATCGGAAGCGGTGCCCTATAACTAATGAGATTGTTGTGACGTCAGTAAGTATCAAAAGTAATGGTATAGGTAGGTCAGAGAAATACGGACCACAAAAATAAGTGAATCACTTCCAGGATTTACACAATACAAAAGATCTTTGAATCAGTTACACGTATAACAATTTGTTGACCATGGATACCATAGACATACAAGATTGTTTATATAAAATAAATCCGCTGATGAGGTATAATGTGTATGCCGCCAACCGCATTCCTGTGGTAGTAGAGGTACCAATGTATTTGATAGGAAATTTTGATCCAGACACACAGCCCGGATCTCACTGGGTGGCTATTCATATTGATGCAAATCGAACTGGAGAATACTTCGATTCATACGGTCGCAAGCCATCAGGAGCCTATCATAGGTTTATACTGAGAAATAGTAAACAATGGCGATATAACAACGCAATTTTGCAGAATGAGTTAACATCAGTTTGTGGAGAATACTGCGTGATGTACTTAGCCCATAAGTATAGTGGAAGGAGTTTAGATAATTTTATAAATATTTTCACTGAGAATACCGTTCGAAATGATGTAATGCTGAAAGATTGGTTTAATTTATGCTTTATGTGATGTATAAAAATAAATGAAGAAAGAGTTATAAGAAACAAAATGTGTAGTCATTGTGGTGACTAACAAGTCACCTGAGCCCTAATGACCTGCTCGATCCCTGAGCCCTAATGACCTGCTCGATCATAACACCCAAACGAAAACATCGCTTTGTTAATGAGGTGATTATACCATTATCTTAATCACCATGGCACGATATTTCTATCTCCGAAACCGCTTATCCTAGAGCTCTGGGAGTGAGTGCAATCGATTCAGCGCACCCGATTTAGTGGGATTAGACACCAAACTTTCTTTTTTTTTTTTTTTTTGGACCCGCTTCCCAAACTTTCGCGACTTTCTGAACCAAAGGGGGGACCCTTGGGAGAGCGGGAGGTCAGTGCGCCAGAACTGTGGTTCTCCTACTACTCGCTGGTGAGCGACGAGAATGACTTTTTTCTAATTTTATTCTTTTCTCGTCGTCCTTGCTTTTTTACTTACTTTTTTCTTGCGAAAGGGGTTTCAAGATCGTGGCAATGGCGACCGAACCATGTTTCTAAATAATGTTTAGAATATCCCTTTAAATACACCCATCGAATCCAAAGTCACCCCGTCGCCCGACTACCTCGTTTCTGCTCTGTAGATTACCTGTAATTAGGTTCTTAAAAATGGTCGATGCCAAAATCTGGCCCATTTTTTTCCAATGATAGAGAACTTTTTACACAATCAAAAAATTATTACATGTGATTATCATTTCCGCGGCATTGTAAAATTGTTTAAGTACAATAAAACAATAAACTAGAAGCGCTCGTGGCCTAGTCGAACCGAGTGATTGGAATCAATCACTTGAGTTATGCAACAACAGGCGTGGTCAGGTGCAGGATGGGTGATCGTCCCGCGACTGCCGCTAGTGGCATTTTTTCCGAGCTTCCATGCTTCGCAAGGCACATTAAGCCGTTGGTGCCGGCTGTCCTGTAATGGCCGTCGTTAAGCCATCTCAGAGGCCTTATGGGCGGCTCGATAACTTCTGACAGTAAGGCCCGCCACTGTATTACAATCCTCCACCAACCCGGACTTGGCCCCCTTGGTGGAGTATGGCCTATAATTTTCCTGCGATACAGGAAAAGACCTGTGCCCCAACAGTGGGGACATGTAAAGGGTTCATATCCATCGATATATCGAATAATTTCCTAACCCAATCTATATTTAACTATCAGCGTGGTGGCTGGTTCGGGGTTATGCCACTAGATAGCGCTGTTGTCGCATTTTTTGTACTAAACCAAAATAAATAGAAGTTTTTTTTAAGTGCTCTTGCTCGAATACACCGCCGACCGCATAACACGTTTCGACTTTTCTTCCCTCGCCATCCTACCCCCTGCCTCCTGGTTCACGTCTTTTCACTTGTTTAAGTGCAATAATGTACAGGCTATATAAAAATAATTGGCCCCGTCACCATTTAGGACAATTGGTGAAATTGGATGGTGTAAGTACGTACCCACTGGCGAATCGGTTCAAGAATAGTTATTGACACACTTGTGTCGTTTATTTCACACCAATAAATGGTTATTGGACAGTCAATCCTACACTAACCCCCTGTTTCTCGCAGGTCCGAGACTTTTGTTCGACCGACCCATGCTCTACGCACAATTCTGTAGCTAGAAGGTATCATATAGTACTACAAATACAAATATGTTAATTTTCCCAAGGTAAAGAATAAAGGTTTTCCTCAACAACAGTTTGAGAAGCATCTTACGAAGACACTGGCCCAACACCATCTCAAATGCAGAACTGTGACATAATTTAAAAATAGTACATTACACAACTAGGGTGGTAATACAAAGAAAGGCCGAGATGGCAGAAGTTTGCGGCCCGCTGCAAGCAAGGTACGTAAATATGCGATCGAGAGCTTTCTTTATTACCTACCGTGTTGTATACATCTTTTTATGTCTACACTTGGCCAGAAAGCGGCTTTTTCCGTACGCGCAGCGTGCGGAAAAGCCACTTTTCACAC